>PVKH010006154.1:0-21328 GCA_004027955.1 Chaetophractus vellerosus
GCGTCGCCGCAACGGGGGGGAAGGGGAGATATGTAATAAAATAAATTAAAAAAAAATAAATTAAAAAAAAAAAAAGAAATAAAGGTCTCTAGACCCTAGAGTTTATGAAAATATGAGACAGAAGAATAAGCTCACTCACATCGTGAAGGGCAGTAGGGAAGGTAGAAGGTAGAGAAGAAACTATTACAGATTAAAATGAGTGGACCTTGACTAGATCCAGGTTTCAATAAACCAACAATTAAAATAAAAACCTGTAAAAAGACATTTCTAAAACAGTTTGGTAAATCTGCACATGGACTGGTTATTAAATGACATTAAAGAACTACTGTTAACTTTGTTAGGTTTAATAATGTTTAAAAAGAAAATCCATCTGTTAGTTATTACTGCAGAAATTTTGGATATCCCAGCAGTTGGTGGGGGAGGGAGGAAGGAGAAAAAAGAAGAGAGTAGTAAGTAATAGAGATAATGAAACAACTGGTAAAACCTGTTGAGGCTTGGGTGGCTTGCTACATACTACTTTCTCCTTCAGCATAAATTTTAAAGTTTTCGTACTTTCAAATAAGAAGTTAATTTTTTTAAAAGGGTGTGTGGGGGGGTGAAGCACATGGTTGAAACAGAAGCACAGTATATAGTTGGTAGTCTCAACATTTACTGATGACACATTTTAGAAAACATTCTGCTAGAGAAAATTGTATTTAGATTCCCAGGACAACCTTCCAAAGCTTATTAATATAACAACAGTGTTTCTCAAAGGGATGCTTTGGACATTCTATGTGGATTAATTCTTAGTGGAATGGGAATTACCTTGGGCAATGCAAGATATTTAGCATCAGGGGCCTGAGACACCCAATGCCTAGTCCAAAAGAAGACTAAAAAACAAATCAAACAAAAACAACCTCCCTTTTTTTTTTTCAAATGTCCCTGGAACCAACTCTGTTGAGAAACACTTCACTAGATCAAGTATGGTCCGTTTTCAACTTGAAAAAAAAAAAAAAGACAAGAAAGTAGTAATATTTGAATGCGACACTTTCAGATTAGTGAGGGCTATAAATATATTAAAGAACGAATTGGCTACTGAAAAAGCAATTTTTAATTTTTAAAAATAGCTTTAACATTTTAATATTAATTCATGGTGAGAGTTGGGGGCAAAAAAGAGAACTCAAGTATACATACAGTCAGCATTTTTCAACGACTGCTTCTTTTTGGAAGGTTTAGAGATGACTTTTATTCGCTTGCTGAGGAACACACCAATGTCATCACTGTTACCATAAAACATCTTTACGGACAACATGAAGTGCTTTCTCTTGTCTGAATCAGATATGTACAATGTTTTGGCTGTGCAATAGTTCTGTGGAAGAAAAGAAAAATTTTAAGAGCACCAAAACTTTGTTTATTATGTACCCACAACTCAGAATGGCCATGGCTAGATTTGATTCAGTTTAAATGCTGATAAAACCCAACTGAAAAAATTACTGAAATTGATCTTTGAAGAGAAAGTCCAAAGTCTCCCTTATCAAGTCTATGAAATACTAATGTTGTGATCCTTTATATCCCCTCAAATCTATTTTCACTTTTTTTTTTAAGGAGATACTAGGGATTGAACGCAGGACCTCATACATTGGAAGCAGGTGCTCAACCACTGAGCTACACCCACCCCTCTCAAATCTATTTAAAAGAGCCATTGCTTGTTTTATATATCTCTACATCTGTTACACAGAATTATCATTGAATGTTACAGTGGCAAATTTTTTAAAATAGAATTTTTACTGTCAAAATAAATCCATGATTGTCTTTCTGCAAAGCTATATAAATAAGGTCATCAAAATTCAATCGAAATATATAAAAGATTTTAGAAGAGTTTCTTCTCAAAATAGTTCATACAACTGTTTTCCTTTACACAGCTGAACACCAAAGTACCCACTTATAAGTCTGAAGAAAATAATACTACAACAAATGGATGATGATACAATATCTTAAGCCAGAAAAAGGCATATGGAAAAAAAATGGTTAGCTTTAGCCAAAAGGAATAATTCATATTGCATTGCCAAAAGAAATGAACTGAAAAATAGAAATTAAATGCAGCACAGGCATTAAGTCAATTTAACAGGAAATAAATTGTGGTAATTGACAAGATAGTATTAAAGAGTTACAGCACTGGTAAAGCAGCAAAGACATTTTAAAATGATTTCTCAAATATACATGACAATTCGGAATCCTACACCTCTGACTCGTGTAAATTCAGGAAGAGCCTCAATTATTGACTTCCTTTTCTAATAGTGTTCAAGGACAGCTTACATATTTTATGTTTTCATGGTAAGAACAGTTTTTTAAAAGATCAGTGCTCTACTTTGTGTTAAACAAATTTCTTCAACTACCTCTGTTGTGTATTCCTTTTAAAAAGCAGGACAGGGGCCGGCTGGATAGCCCAGTGGATAGGGCGCCAGTATACCACATGGGAGGCCCCGGGTTCAGTTCCCAGGAACCTCTCCTAGCAGGCAGACTGCCTTGAGAAGGGCAGAGCCGCCGTGGGCAGGGCAAAAAGCTGCCACAGACAGGGCAAAGCCACCACGGGCAGGGCAGGTCGCCTGCAAATGGAGCGCAGCCAGCTACCCGCGAACTGAAGCAGAGCCGGCCGTGAATGGAAGAAGCGGCCCACAAGTGGGGAAAGCCGCGCCTGTGCGGTGACCGGTCTCGGGGTGTCGCTGCAGCGGGGGGGAGGGGAGATATGTAATAAAATAAAATAAAATCTTAAAAAAAAAAAAAAAAAGCAGGACAGATGCCACTCATTTAGGAAATAGCTAATGATTTCTAAGTTATTATCTTTAAAATTTTACCCATGGGCAGCCTTACTAGCAGAAAAATATAATGCAATATTTTATTTCATTTCTCAATAGCAAAGTTATATTAAAAATTAGGTGCCATCTTGCATACATACATTTAAGTTTTTATAATTCAAAAGCTTTGTAAAGGGCTTTGAGAGGCTTTGCTCTGCAGAAGGCAAAAGTAAGATAAAGCTAATAATAGTAACAATGAATATAAAAACAACAGTAGTTTACACTCACATAGCGCCTTTCATCCAAAGATCTTCAAGCGCTTAGAGAGGGCATCTGTGAGTTGCTGTGGCAGGAGCCATGGGTCTAACATACTTTTAAAAATGACAGCATTGAAGGTCAAATTAAGCCTGAACTATGGAACTGTTCTGCAACATAGGATTAGGTCTATGAAAATTGGTATTAATATACTAAAGTGGATGGACAGCCACAGAAGTGCAAAAATGAAAAGTATATCTAAATGAAGGCAATTACATTCTAATGGGAAAGCTTAAAAATGTTGAGATGACTAAATTTGGGTGTTACAATTAATGGATATGATCTGTATTGGAAAGGAGAAAATACTGAAATCTGGCACAAATGGTAAAGTAGACTGGGAAACAGGAATGGAAAAAAGAGAGGATTGGGTCATAAGTCCTACATACAACAATTTAGTTTTGTTTGGGAAAAAAACAAACACACATATAGCTCCTTGGAAAGAAAAGATATATACCCCTACTCACTGTGAGTAGCCAGAATTCACAAAAATGTGACCTGAGATGACTTTATTAGAACTATTATTTTTAAAGAACTTAAGGCCGCTGACCACACTACTTGAATTCCAAAAGGGAAAATTCAATGACTCATAGAAAGCATTAAGGCTTTAACAAAATCAGTTAATAGATACTCAAATTACATTTGCTTCATCATACTAAAAATAGGCTAAATTAGCTAAAGAAGTTCTAGAACAGAAAATTGGATAAACTAATCTCTCTAAATTATTAAAGAAAAAGTAACTTAGAAACTATTATTTGAGGACATGATCTTTAGGCAACAAAAAACACTGACCCAAAACGAAGACGCAATACTAATCTACTGCTGCAAAAATAATACTGTTTGTAGAAAACAAAACAACACAGGGGTATGGAGGATGTAAGAATTTAAAAATAAGAAAAGGGGAGCCTATGTGGGTCAGTGGTTGAGCACTGGCTTCCCACGCACGAGGTCCTAGGTTCAATCCCTGGGCCCCAGCACTTCAAAAAACAAAACAAAACAAAAAACAAAAACACAAGCGTGTACTTAGGGAAGTAATCCATGTTGTGGAGCTTACTTAGCTGCAACTACATAAGAAATAAAATTGAAGAAAAGAATACTAAGCAAATTAAAATTAAATGAAATCTCAGATCCGAAATATTAACATACAGTCAAATGGCATGATCATAAACGTAAAGGGCTAGCTAAGTATAGCAGACTGTTGCTGTAATGAATATTCAAAGTACAAATTCCTAATAATACAAAATATCCTTTTTATAAAAAAATGACTAATTATACCGTTCAGCAAATAGACTGTTAAAAATAAGTTTTTTCAATCAATGGAGGTTACATGAAGCAGAAAAGAACAAAGTGCCTCTTTTTGAAGCTCAGTATTCTACCATTCAGGGCACTTTTGCCTACCTGGGTCCCAAACATACCTGTTCTTATACCTTTATGCTCCAAGCACCTGATTGGGTTGCTCTTTCTGTCTGGAATAAATGCTCAACAAGTCTTACCTTTATAGATTTCTCTATTTGCAATTTCCATTAAAACTAAATATTAATGTGTATTATTTTTAATAGATATTCTGCTACCCTATTAGTAGGTGCTTAAAATACTAGTTAACACTCAAGCTTTCAGGTATTCTTTTATAATTCTGTCACTTTCTAGTGCGCTTAGGGAAAGGTAGGAGACAAAGAGAAAAGTAATGGAAGATAGCAGCAGGATCTCCAAGCTAAGGGAGCATCTAGGGTTACAGAATCTGAACGTGGCACTACTAGGTCTCCTGGGAAAGGCAAGCAGTGATGTTATCGGTTGCTTTGTTTGGTTATTACCCTTAAAAGTGCTGGAACCTGGGAGTGGTTATAGGGAGCAACGAAGTTTGACTGAAGGAGTTACATACCCTGCTATCTTCAATTCCTGGCTTCACACTACCAATGTGACTAATCATTTGTGGTACTGATCTCTATATGTATAGCTCAAGGGCATATAACTCTATAACAGGAAAATAGACGGGATGTTTCTAAGGCCTATTAGATCAGCCCATTATTTAAATATATTCTTTTTAGCTCAGAAAGTTAATACTTTTAAAATATTTTCACAGTTCTATTTTTTTTAAAGATGAACCCTTTATTGTAATCCCAAACCTTATTTAAAATGCTTTGTCAGCAAGTCTTACTGATAAAAATCATAAAGACACAAATCATCAAATTTCAAGGAGGCTGATTTTATTTTAAAATACATTCATGCAGTCACTGGCATCAGAGCTAACCATTTTCAAATTTTAATATTAAGGAAAACTGAAAAAAGAACTGTATTTTGAACATCAAAGGTACAGATTACAATGATTATTGTCTAAACTCATAAAATTAGTAGAACTAGTTAATAAATGTCTTTCCCCAACAAATTAATGAAAGAAAAGCCCTAAAGTAAAGCTGATTGTGGCTCTGTTCTTGTATACTACATAATTCTTCGCCATACTGAAGCTAAGTAAAACATTTATGATCTTTCTAACCGAGGTAAATGATTCCAAGAATCTGTCTACATCACTTTGTTTCTAGTATAAGACTAAGATTAAGAAAACAGAGTAAAACATTATTGAATTATGTATTTTCATTGAAATCTGACACTCAAATCATTTATGAGACAGAAATTCAGTGATTAGCCTCCTAAATTTATTACTGGCTTCCAACAGAAAGCTCAGCATCACATCCTGCTAAAACTGCTAGCAAGCTGGGGAAGCATATGCATGCCACCTTTAGATGTCAACAGCTTGAACTTCATGAAATATGACTAAACCACAGCTATTTGAGAGGTATACCTTTTCTGGTGCTGATTTATATATTCAAGAAATTGCTACCAATAGACATAAAAATCACCACTATAATAACGAATATGGAAACTATATTCTGGTACCAGAGTATCCCTTTAAGAGGGTAACAGCAAAGCTGTGATTTACCTTTCCTTCTAAGTTCAGCTGCTGCATTTCTTGGTCACTATTTCCTATTCCAATAAATGCACATGGCTGAGATTCTTGTTCAGAACAACCATCGCGTTCCATTTGTTCTTTTTTTTTCTTCCATCCACTGCCCATAAGATACACACAAGGAGGAGGGCAAAAAAACCTGAAGATGAAAAGACAATGCACTTAGAATCAAGAAAGCATTTCCTGGGAAATGGATGTGGCTCAAGTGACTGAGCTCCCGTCTACCATATAGGAGGTCCAGAGCTCGATTCCCGGGGCCTCCTGGTGAAAGGCAAGCTGGCCCTCACAGAGTGCTGGCCTGTGCAGAGAGCTGGCACAGCAAGATGATGCAACAAAATGAGACACAGAGGAGAGACGATATGAGATGCAGCAGACCAGGGAGCTGAGATGGCGCAAGAGATTGAGTGCCTCTCTCCTACTCCGGAAGGTCCCAGGATTGGTTCCCAGTGCCGCCTAAATAGAAGACAAGCAGGCACAGAAGAACACACAGAGAGCAGACAGTGAGCGGGGGTGGGGATAAACAAATAAATAAATCTTTAAAAATCTTAAAAAAAGAAAGCATTTCCTTTCCTGAACATATGAATACCAACTCAAATGCACTAAAAGTTAGCTCCTAGTGAAAACTTTCAGTGAATCCTCTTATGAGGCAAATAATTATTTCCACAGCATAGAAATCAAGACTCCCCCAAACTATATTTATTCAAGTATGGTTTATCTATGCTGGAGTGTACATTCATTTAGATTAGATAATTTTTAAATATTCACATAGTTCAGAGTATATGCTATTGGAGTTCAGCAAATCCAGTGTACTCTATCTTGTTATAAAACATAACATTACCATACAATCTGAAATTACCAATTAAGATCTACTCAAGATGATAATTAGTAATCATGACATTACTGTTATGGCATTAGAGCAATGTCCCGAGACTAAATGAAAGTAAGTAAAACTAACAAAAGAATTAAAAACAGAACGGATCACTGAATTATAAGTTCTACAAGAACAGTGCCATGTTCTATATATCTTACATCTTGAACACGTGGTAGCTGGATGACTGAGAAATATGTCATGCTAAAAGAGCAATATACCACGTTCCTTCAACTCACAGACTACCAACAGGTTTGTTTTGCTAGTTACCAACAACCATCCTCATAAATTCATACCATCTAGAATAACCTCTGTATAATCATCACTTAAGCAATTAAAAAAAAAAATCTCTATTTCAAAGTCTGGATCTAGCCCCATATTTTACACAGTACAGACCATCAATCTAATCCTTATGTAGGTGTAATTCAACTTTGTGCTCAATTACAACGCACTGACTTACACAAACTTTAAAATATTTATGTCATGCCTTTGTAAGAGGCTAAAAACTTAAATGCCTACAGTATCCACATAAGTAATGTAAGCGTAGGTGAACCAGGTATACAATAAGTAGGGATATTCTTTAATTAACCAAAGAAACAGATTCTTTCTTGAAACACACAGCCCTCATGGCAATCCCAACTTTTTGTACTTATGAGCATAGGGAATACTTTTTTGTAATACTCTTAATCCTACTGTAAGAAAAACATGAATTTAAATGCAATGATAATCAGGCACTGGTGCATGGCTTTGATGACAGGGAGACAATGGGGATGGGCAAACACTTGAGAAAACCCCCACTCACAGTGCTGAACATGGGCATATAGGCTTAGTGTTGATCACATCCTCCAATTTTTCAATAGATGTCTAATATCAAATTTTTAAATGAACTTCCTATTTTTAAAAGTTGGCAACTAATTAGTGCTTTTCAACGCTGTGTGAGCCAACAGCATGCAAACTGAAAAAACACACAGAGCACAGCAGCAAGCAAGATTTAGCTCTCAAGATTGCCCAAAGGTAGTAGTACCTATTTCTTATTGGCTTCCCCTTAGTGCCCACAATACAGATTGATTTGACTCAGTATATATAATGGCACCTACTTTTTCCTCAGCCCCACTCCAAAGACTACTTTAGAGGCAATTTACATCTAATTTACAAGAACTGAGCTGAGTATATTTCAAATTCATTAATTCACCTAGTTGTTTATTACATCCTTAGTGTGTACCAGGTACTGGGAATATAGTAGTAAACAAAACAGACAAAAACTCCTGACCTTGTGAAACATAAACCTTAACAGGGCAGACAGACAATTAAAAAGGTAAATGAGTAAAATAATGTATATATTCTGTTAGCTGATGATAAATGCTGAGGGAAAAAAATTAAGCAGGAAACAGGTACTTGAAATGCAGAAGACCAAGGATGGCCAGGGTCCTTGATAAAGTGACATCGATTCAAAACCTGAAGTCATGGGGCTATCTGGTAAAACGCATTTCAGCAAAGGGAATAACAAGTTTAAATACTCTAAGGCAGGACCACAACTGACCACGAATAAACACCACCATGCCATTGTGGCTGCTGTGGAGAGAATAAGGAACAAAGCAACAGAAGATGAAGTCAGAGAGGTAACAGGGAAGTAGACCAAGTAGGCTCTGGAGGTCAGGCTGCATGAGAAGGGAAGCCTCTAGAGTCTTTCACATTTATCTACACTCATAGAAACAAATCACAGCAGTTTTCTGTGTGATTTGGCACTGTAGCCATGGACATAAAGGTCACAGCCATTGTAGTGGGCCCAGCTCCAGGTCACTCCAAGTTTGGAGGGATGCCTGGATTAGCTGGGCGAGTTCTGGGGTTGGTTCAGTTCAAGTCTACACCAGGGATCTTTCAGGTCTCGATTGCTGGGAGCCACCCAATGCTTACCATGGCACAGACTCAAATATCTAGACTGGCACACTCTCATGAGATTGAGAAAGCACCAATTTTGGAAATTTGTCTCCTGTTAGTATTTAATTGAACAATGGTATTAGGTTTCCTTAGTAAATTGGTATACCAGCTATAGAATTCAAAGAGCTGTGCTTTAGTAGAGTGTACCAAATATAGCAGTCAAATCTTGAGTTGTCATAAAAGATATTTCATTCCCATCTGAAAAATTTAAAGAGGGCTACAACTATAAAAAGACTGAGGAGGAGACTAAGTAGGGTTGGTTTTCTCAAAAATACTTGGATAAAAGGGCAAGAAATCAATAGGGTAGACAAGACAGGTTGACAAGAAATTCTTTACTACTAAAAACTGAAAGTAAGAAAAATGAACGCTCTTCAAAAGCCTCTAAGCTAGCCTTGATTTTTTTTATCACCTCTACAAGTATTCAAAAATAAAAACCACAAATTCAGTATAATGTAAACATTGAGATTATTTCTAAAATGTGGTGATAAAATCCTATTTTAATCATTCCAGTATTGATAACCCCCTAAAAATGGCAAAACAAATTTTCGTTTCCACAGATTTCAAGTAAGTAATACAATAATCAGATAGAAGATAAACATTTATACCATAAAAGAGGAAAAATACAAAGGAAAGGAAATCAAAGGGAGTGGGGATAAGGAAAAAAGCTTACCTAATAGAAAATTAAAATACATATATGAATTCAATGATTTTTTAAAAAATTTAGCCAGTTCGCCAATATATATTTATTTTGTGCCAAACACACAGTGAAAATTGAATTTTGAGATAGATCCATGCTTAAAACATTTATTCTAGTGTAAGGCTGACCAATGAATGCCCAGCTTTAACAACTGCTGTAAGAGGATATCCTTATAAAACAAAATTGCCTTTATTATCTAATCTTTTCCAATAGCCAGGTCTAAGCAACTATGACAAACAATGCTTTTCTCTGCCACTTGGTGGCGATATGGACACATTTAAGATTTTATTCATTACACAGTTCAAACAATCAAGCCTTTATTTCAGAGAATGATTCAACAACTTTTTCCTCAAGTTTTCAGATGAAGTATGGAAAGCACCTTACAGATTCAATGAAGTCTTTTTATTTTGCACAATATGTAAAATAAATTATGTTTGACAAACTCCAAATTCACACCATTTACATTATCTGACTACCTTTGCAGAACCAACACTGTCCAATGATTATTCAATTTAAAAAACACCATATTTGGAACTTTTTGCTCACCACTGTTATTCCAGTTAATATGTATTCTCTATGACTTCAGAAACATAGTATAATTGTCTAAATATTTTCACTGTTGTCAATGGTGTCACTATCACCTTCACTATTGCTTAATTACTTAACCTGAGACAAAGTTAAAGGGGGTATGTTAATATGAAATGGCATTTCTATATTTTAATTGCAATTTTTCTTTTTTTAAACTGTGAAGATCTACTTTAATAAAAAATAAAACTAACCACTAATATAAATGGGATACTGGGTGAGCAATGCAAATAGTTATTAGACATACAAGTAAATATTAGGAAAAATTTAAAATTTTAGGATAAAATTTCCTCATCAATTATTTCTAGTATCATTCAAAGAAAATATATGCCAAGAGGGCAAGGCCATTGTGGTCATGTCCCCAGATTCCCTCATGCCAAAGCAGCTCTTCAGAAAGGCCTGAACGCCAATCAACAAAAAAGAAGGCAGCTCTTCCTCCTTCCACTGTGTGCTCCTCTAAGAGAAAGGCACTAGATCTCTTCCTTTTATCCAGGAAGAAGCCTCTGTTGAGCTTATCAGTGATCTAGGAGGCAGGATGGTGTTAGCAGTCCCTTACTACCAATACTTTAAAAAGCGTATGAAGAAACTTGAATGAGTTTTCTACCTTTATTATAAAGGTAATGAATGCTTACTTTAGAAATTCTAATAATACAAATAAGTAAAAATATTTAAAAAGTAGTTACTCTGGCCTTTTCACCATTGTTTCTTCATTTTGGAGGCTAGAAGCTTAGAGTCTTTAAACTCTCCTTTGAATGAGATTTTAGATTGGCCAGGCCATATCCAAATAATAGAAAGAAAATGGGAAAAAAAAGGCAACCACTCAAATAAAATATAACCATTAAACCATCTATTTTAACTTGATATGCCACTAGAGTTTTATACCAACAACACTAACAAATAGGATTCTTATCTGGACAATTTTTTTGAATATTTCTTCCTCTTTTGTTTTCTCCTTTGGGCCTCTGTTATCCACCATAATATTAAATGGTATTATGACTTTTAAAACTCCCAGTAAAGGTTTTTTTGCGCAGTACCTGGCATCTAACAGGTGGTCAGAAATAAAGAAAGAATGATTTATCAATGAATAACTCCAATTGTACTAGAAAGGATCCAGATAATGAAAGGCAGCACTGCCCATGTTTGAAGCTATATCATCAACATACTTTAATTCATATTTCCATTAGATCTGGCCCAGTCCCGCCCAGCCTGGTAAAGGGATAATCCTCCGCAAAGTTGTTAACATAGTTTGTGTTCTTCAGGCATCTTTACCTCCTCTACATAGTTTGTGTTCTTCAGGCATCTTTACCTCCTCTAATCTCTAACCCTGCTGTAGATAACACTCAAACACAAAATGGAAGGCTATGAAAATAAGGGCAGTAAAAAGGACAAGAAATTTGGAATTTGAGACCCAGGAGTTCTAAACCTGGCTCCAGTGATTACTAACTAATGTAAACCCAGACATAATGTCTCTGATCTTTAGTTTCCTCATCTAGAGAATGGGAGTTATAATACACCTACTTATAAGACTTCTGTGAGGATTACATTTAAAAATCATTTTCAGGACAATGTCTGGCTCATGGTAGAAGATGAATAATGGAAACTGTTTCTTTTTCACTTTCACTATGAGGTGTGCAGCCCAGCTGGCCTTTTACACTCTCAAGTAATCAGAGTATTTGACTTGTTCCATTTTTCTTAGACAACAGATGACCTGCTATATACACACCTTAAATTTCATTATTAAAAAAAAAAGTTTACTGAACGACTAACAAAAAAATGCTAAAGGCCTACTTAAGCTACTTTATGACTAATGATTTTCCAGTTATCAACTTCTTGTAACAAAGGGCCAGTATCTTGATTTGGTATTTACGTCCCAAATCACTGTTAAGTGATCTTTTATTAATATTCAACTAAAAAAACACATTAGAAAAGGAAAGGTAAAATACAGTGAAGCAATAACTATGCTGTAAAAAAAACCCAAAAAACAAAAAACAAACTTTGCAGATAACAACTACTTTCCATATTTAACTCTAACTCAAATTAAGCTTCATTAATAAAGATAAAATAATCAGAAATATTGCAAACCTGGAAAAAGGAGGGAAAAACAACACTCAGCAGTATGAGACCTAAATATTGTTTTTACATGTTCAATCTCTGAGGATAAAATTACCAATTAAATAGCTTCGCTTTCTTTTCACAGCTCAGATTTAGATGATTTTAAGAAAGGAACTTCCTAACTTTCTTCTACTATGTAAATTAATTTTAATTATATATTTATATTTTCCCTTCTCTTATGGATATATTAAGATTTCCTTCATCTCCCAATACTATATAGTACAAAGAAAGCAAGCTCTACATAGATCAAACTATCACAATTCTGAACTGGCAGAATCACAATTTTTGAGAGGTTTTACATATCATAAACTTAAAGGCAAGGGTGCTTTATAAGCAATCATCAAGAAATACTTTTAGTAAATTAAATGCTATTGTACTTATAAATAAGACAACAGTAAAGTATAAGAAGATAGATTTTGAAGTGGAACAAATGTATATTAATGTTACGAGATGTTAATATAGGCAAAAAAAAAAAAACCCAAAACAAACAAAAAACACCATTATGCTAAGTGAAAGAAGGCAGACACAAAGTACTATGTATTGAATGATTCATTTAAATAAAATGTAAATCAATTTATAAAGATGGAAGTAGATTAGTGGTTATCTAGGGCTCTGGAAGGTTAGAGGGATTGCGAGGTAACTGCTAAGGGGTGTGGAGTTTTTCTTTTTGGAGTAATAAAATTGTTCTAAAATTTTTTGTGATGATGAATGCGCAACACAGTGATTATACTAAGAGCCAGATTGTACACTTTGGATAGATTGTATGGTATGTGAATATATCTTTATAAAACTGCTTTAAAAAAAAAAAAAAGACTATAGCTATGCAATCAGGTGAAAGGTATAAAATTTGAGGAATTCTAGACTTAGCAATCATAAAAAAACCTTTCAACTACCCCACAAGCAGTCTACCCTTATCTATGAAATGCTTAATACAAAAATGCTGCCTGAAAGACAAAGACTCAAGAAAGTATTAATAAGAAAATTCAGGAACCAAGGAAAGAGAAAACAAACCAACAATAACAACAAAAATCCACAATTATATGCCAAAAATATTGAAATTTATAAGATATGTGACAAATGCTAAATATAAAAATCACTTTGTTATAATTCAACTTTGGCCTATGTTATCTATAGGAAGGTAATTTCTGCAGTACCCACATCCATATGGTATGAGAGCATACAAACCTACATTTACTGTTTTTTTCTTAACAACCTAACTAAACAGACACAGGGTTAAGGTAAAAAGCTCTGGGAGCAATTTCTTTATAATCTAATCCAAACTTAGCTGAAACTCAGCTCAGGATAGTTTTAGGATCAGGAATCTGTTTAGCCTTTGAAAATGGTACTTTTGGGGGCTGCATCTGTTTATAAAACTATACTTTCTACCAAAAGGGAAGCTACTTTGTGAGTGAACTAATGGATCATAGAAATATTTAGGGAACATCACACAGCACCAAAGAAAAAGTATGGACTGTTTAATTTTGCGAAGCCAGGATTTATTCATATTATCTTTACTAAGATCTCCTTCTGGCTTTAATATACCACAAATCACTCTCTTCCCTTCTATAGAGACAAAACCCCTACTTTTCATTTTGTATTTGCAAATTAACCCAATAATAATCATCCCCTGACATTCATATTAATATATCATTCACAAATTCACGATAGCTACAAATGAACTACCCACCAGAAAGACAATAATATTACCTTTTTTCATTTCCATATGACTTCTGTGCAACTTTTGCATGAAGAATAAGTACTGTTTGATCCCCTCGCTCTTTTAAATAATTTCGCATAGCCTCCCTAAAATCAAATATAAATATAACTATTACACGAATGAAATTTTTGATGAAATCTTTTTACTTTATAATTATGGTCAATTAAATTATCTGTAAAGAAAGGAATGCTTATGAATATTTTTAAACAAGCAAACCTAAAAACAGCAATAAAACAAAACAAGCCCACAAATTATATTGAAAAAATATTATACAAATATTAAACACTGCTCACCTTCAACTTTATACTTTCTTGTTTATTAAAAGAAGAAATTGTTTCTCATTCTTTGGGGCTTACGATTTAATGCAAACCACAATTACAATTTATTCAGAATAAGACTAACTAAAATCACCATGTGCATTTGGCTTTAAACTGTCTTTTAAAAAAAGACATGTAATATTTTTGTACTTCCCCACCAACCCCCTTCCTGCGGCTATCAGAATCAATATTTTTTATTGAATACAAAGCCATAATAAAGCATTAGGTCATCCAAATGTATTGCAACAGTCCTAAAATGACAATCCTACATAAGGACTAAGAAAAGGCTATCATTTATATACAAACACACAATTATCCTGCAGAAGGTCTTTAAATACATAAAATTTAACAAAGGCTATTTAAAGTTAATGAAAAACTGGGTTAAATTTTGGAAAAAATACACTGTTAATTTCTTTAAGTTCCTATTTATCATGTAAATGTTCCATAAAAAGTTCAATTTCTTAAATACAGTGATTTACTCAATTGCTTTGCTAAGTAGTATTATATAGTACAAAGAAAGCTAGCTCTACACAGATCGAACAATCACAATTCTGAACTGGCAGAATCCCAACTTCTGAGAAGTTTTACGTATCACAAACTTAAAGACAAAAGTGCTTTAAAGGGAATCATCAAGAAATACTTTTAATAAATTAAATGTTATTGTACTTATATTATAAATAAGGCTAATGTACAGTATAAGAAGATAGCTATGGCATAGTAGTAAATTATAGAACATGAGGAATTACAGACTTAGAGATCACCAAAGAGGCAAACTAGCAACCAAACAGGGAGGAAGACTGTTAATGGTGAACACTAGTCATTTTCTTCTTCTATTGAAACTTAAGATAAATAGAACAAGCAATATGATGATATATTTATTCCTGCTAAGTAGCGTATATTTGATTACTGATCTTAAGAGATAAATGGATTCTCTCTCACATACACACAAACACACACACACACACCCAAGCCTCCTCACATTCCATGGGACCTTGGATACCAAACTCTAGGACCAGCTCTATACTTACAAAATAAATAAGCTGTGACAAATCATTTAACCTCTCCAGCATGTTTCCATATCCAGAAATTGGGGATAATAACACTACGTGGACACGGGGATTAAATGAGATAACTTAGATGGCAGCATAAAATTTACTGACTGAAAACCTGTTACTTGCAAGGTACTACATGTAACACTGGCATATGAATAGATTACAAACTAATCCATACCACTGAAAAAGGAGCTCAAAGTCCATAAAGAAGTCAATTTGGAAAACTAACAAACTGTAATGATCCAAATAGAAGTATGTATGTAAAACACAAGAGAATGCCTGTGTAAATAAAAACAGCAGCAGCTAATATTTCTTGAGTATTTACCATGTGCTGGGCCCTGTATTAGATACTATAAATGTATGACTTCATTTAATCCTCATAATTCAAAAATGGTAATAACAGTGAATGGTTATTACAGGAGTAAATGGTAATACCTGCCACCATTTTGGTGGCGGTCAGAGCTGAAACGAATTTTACAATTTCTAAAGTAAGCCATGGCAGTGAATAAAGCCAAGAAGATGGATAGAATCAAACTGTGAGAATGCCTTGAAAATATGACACCATAAACACTAAGTACAGGAAACCAGCATGGTATGGAATCTGGATTTTCAATCCACTCGAAAGACAATGAGATATCTTGAGATTTTAAATATATTTTTTTTAATTTTCATTTTTAGGTAGTTAATTATAGCGGTGGAGCAGAAAAAGGGTTAGAAAGCATAGAAACAAGACAAACGTGAAAATGTAAACATGTTAGAAGACATTAAGGGAGACGAGGAAAAATTTTAAGAACTCTTCGTATCTTTTGTTTTGAGGCAAGTGGATATATATTATTAGGTTCAATTTGAGAAATGTCCAATTTACAGTGGCTCTGAGATCTCCAAGTTGGAAATATTCAGTAGGTTGTTGAAAATACCAATATTTAATTCCAGAGAGGGTTCTGGGCTGCAAAAGCATGTAAAAGTATGTAAAATAAAAGTAATTAGAGCATTAAGGTTTGAAGTAATCTTTAAAAATAGTTGTCCTGTACTGGACAAACAGTAATTTGCCAAATAACTTCTTTCAACAGATAATTATACTTTGCTTTATTAACAGGATATCAAACACATTAAAATTATGTTCTCTGTCAATTAAAGCTTGATAATTCACTTTCTACATGTTTCATTAAAAAAAAAAAAACAGGAGTGGTGTTTACTGGAATTGAAAATCACTGTAATAGAGGAAACAAAAATATTGTCCAAAAGGAAGATACCAAAATTATTCAAAATGCCTTTTTTTCCCCTTTCAAAATATCTTTTAAGAAATAAAGGGGACAATTTTATCATTGGAAAACTAAATTGTAAGTGCTGAAGAATCCTTATCAGTAAAATTACTACTTTGTATTATGGAACTGTTAAAAATAGTAATGGCGACAAATTTAAAACTCCTAATTTGTTGAAACAATTATTCTAAAATACTATGAGTGCGAGTTTTGAAATATATTCTTTATTAATTTCCCTTTTAATGATTCCTTTCTTCTAACTATAAAATACCTGTTCCAAATTAAAGCTAATTAAAATTATTTGAAAAACACCATGATCAACTACTTTTGAAAGAGTTTGCTTACTGAAAAGATAGAAGCAAAAATGACTGGAAAAGTGGAAGTTTTCATTTTTATCAATAATTTATTAAATCATGGCAAATATCACTCTACTCTTGATTAATGTTTAAACTGTCAATGGCCATATCTTTGTAGTTTTTGTGGCTGTGTTTTGTTTTGTAAATTTCAAAGATTTTTTGTGCTGCAAACAAAAGTCACAAAAAGAATGCCTAAGTAAACACACTGGTGAATGATAAAATAAGCTCATGTGTTATCTGCAATGGGTCTACTTTTACTAGTTACACCACTGAAGGGCCCTGAATCTCAACAGAATTACAACACCTACTCTCCAATTTATTGGACTCACCCAGGACAATAAACAAGGAGATGATGATGGACAACAACCATCTCAAGGAACAGAGAGAGTCTACAAATGCAAGCAAGATAGTCCCATCCATCTGCCCCATGGAATCTAAGCCCCCACTCGATTAGAGGCAGAATGGGGGCATCACCATCCCTGAATCCTCAGGATTGGGGAATAAACAATGGACTAGAGTAGACTTACTGTTATTCTACTATAGACTTATTGTTATTCTAGCAATGGAAGAACTTTTACCATTGATGTGGAGGCAGTGGCCACCAGAGGTTCTGAGGGGAGGGAGAAGGGGAAAATAAGTATAATATGGGGGAATTTTTGGGACACTGGAATTGTCCTGAATGACGTTGCAATGACAGATACAGGTCATTATATATCTTGTTATAATTTACAAAATTGTGCAGGAGAGAGTTTAAACTATAATGTTAACTATAATCCACACTTAGTGGCAATGTTCCAATATGTATTCATTAATTGTAACAAATGTACCACACTAATGAAAGATGTTGTTAATGTAGGAAAGTATAGCAGGGGTAGAGAGTGGGGTATATGGGAATCCTCTATATTTTTTATGTAACATTTATGTAATCTAAGTATCTTAAAAAAATAAAATAAAATAAATGGAAAAAAAATTAACTTCAATTGAAAAAAAAAGATCCAAATTAAAAAAAAAAAGGTTTACTCAAAGATAAGGGAATCCCAAAATAAGCAGCACACTCAAATATGAACCTATAGACCATGCTGAGGTAGACAACAGATAATGATGGCTTTTTCTTAACCTTCACACTGGGGCAACCTACAAAAAAAACCAAGAAAGAGCTATGAAAAAAGTGTCAGTCAAGTGATAGGTTAAAAAGTTTTCCAAGCAGAGAGAACAGCATAAAACAGTTTCAACAAATACAGAAAACCTTAAAGAAATGGTAAACCTTATGAGAAGTCTTCTGCCACTAAATGAATTCAAAGTATGAGTTAGTGGCTAACTGTCTGGAGTGTTATAGAAGGGAACAAAGTGTTATAGCAGGAACAGAGCACTATAGAGGGAAACTACGTGGTTTTGAAGGTTGCTTGAGATGCCAAGAGTTTTAAAGATGCCAATTTAACCTTTTGGTTATTGACACCAGGGTGAAGTCACTTAGTACAAACAGGATAGTCAGCTGAATAACATCATTTTTTAAAAGGTTATGTTACAGTACTGCCGCAGGCATAACTTCACAGCTCAGGCCAACTCCCTACAAAAGGGACCAAAGCCTAATTGCATTGCCAAGTAATATTTTCACTGATGACATCAGGCTCTCAATGACCAAATGGGAAGTCTCCATAATAAGAGAACTATTGTTTCTACACATTAGCATAAGAGCTGGCTATTCTGTTTTGTGTTTTGAACCCACAGGCAGTCAGTTATACCTGCGTGCCACACTAAAGAGCATTTCAGGAGTATATCCTACTGGGATGCCCTTCAGAGTTAACACACAATCTTACCATATATATATTTAAGAAAGAATGTAATTAAAAAAAAAAAAAAGGAGCCCACGGTAAAACTGAATAGTATATCGTGTGAACTGTCCTTATTGAAAAATTTAAACTCTGTAGGTAGAATTGTCGTATAGAACACAATAAAAAATATGATCCTCTAAATGACAGGTAACTTCTTTCAATATTGCTTAATTTGGAAAACAGAGCTAAGGATAGAGAAGGGTAAACTTAAAAAGATATGTGTTTTTTTTGTTTTGTTTTAAGACAGAAAGGAGAAGAAATCCTCTCTGAATTAATTCCTAGAAACACACATACACACCAATGAAAAGAGATAAAAAAAAATTTTTAAAAATCTCTCTCAAAATGTTTTTGGTCAAATAAAAGACACTAAAATTTCCCTAGCAGAGAAAACTGCTTAAAGAAGAAATGGGGAAATATGTTTTAAAAAATTAGGTAGGATCTACATTTGCTATACTCTCAAAAAGGAAAAACTCCTGATTTCTAAGTATATGCCTAATAAAATTAAATATTTATCACAGAGTTGGTAACTGCTATTACATTCCAATTTAATGTTAATATATAAAATGTTTTAATAAATTTGCCTCACACTAGCTTTCATATAAATACCAATCTGTATTTTGCCCCCCTTCAAGAGATTTAAAAAGAAAAGAGCAATCCCTTTTAGGCTATTTTAAAGTAAAAACAACTACTAAAATTTTTAACAGCTTTATTGAGATTTAACCGTAATATGATAAAATGCACTTATGTTAAACAATTTGATATGTTTTGACATGTGCATTACACATGTAAAATCATCACAATAAAGATAAAAATATTCATCAACCCCTGGAGTTTCTCTTCTGTCTCTCTGCTTCCCTCCTTTCCCTGTCCCCAGAAAACCACTGATCTGCTTTCTGTCATTCAAGAGGAAGAATATCCTACTGGGTATATATTTTCTACAACTTTATATAAATAGAATAATACAGTATACACTGTTTTTCTGCCTGACTTCTTTGGAAAAATGAGCATGATTTTAAGGTTCATCCACGTTGTAGGTATCATTCCTTTTTTTCACAGAGTAGAAATCCATTGTAGGAATATATTATTTACTCACTTGTTGATGATTATTTTGATTATGCCCATATAGCTATTACAACTAAAGTCACAGTGAACAGTTGTGTTCAAGACTCTGTATTCACATATGTTTTCACTTTCCTTGGTTAAATACTTAAGAGTGGAATGATTGGGTCATATAGTGGTGTACGTTTACCTTTTTAAGAAAACTGTCAAACTACTTTCCAAAGTGGTTATACCATTTTATATACTCACCCCAGTATATATGCTTGCCAACACTTGATATTGTCTGCTTTTAATTTTAGACATTTCAATAGTGTGTAGTGGTATCTTGTGGTTTTAATTTGCATTTCCCAAATGCTTATTGGCCACACTTAAATAATGTTTGATGAAGCAGCTGTTCAAATCATTTAGCTATTTTAAAATGTGTTTTTGTTTTTTTTTTCTTACTCCTCCATGTTTTTTTTTTTTAACTTGCTCTTATCTCTCCTCTAGCTCAGGGCTCTGCAAACTACAGCCCATATTAATTTACTAAATAAAGTTGTACTTTAATAAACTGCCACACACCCCATTCACTAACATACTGCCTATGGCTTCTTTTGTGCTACAATAGCAAAGTTGAATAGCTGTGAAAGACTATATATGGCTGCAAAGCCTAAAACATTTACCATTTGATTCTTTGTAGAAAAATTGTGCCAATTCACGACCCTAGCATCTCTAACAAACAGAATACAAGTATAATAACTTTCAATATCCTTGTCTACTAATTCTATCATCTGTATCATTTCTGGGCTGGTTTCGAGTGACTGATTTTTCTCTTCATTACAGGTTATATTTCCTGCTTTGTAAAACTGATTGGATGCCAAACACAGTGAATTTTACCTTTTGGTGTGCTGGATATTTTCCAATTCCTATAAAAAGTCTTGAGCTTTATTCTAGAACACAGTAAAATTATTTAGAAAGAGTTTGATTTTTTCAATTCTGCTTTTAAGTTTTGTTAGGTGAAACCAAAGTAGCATTTAGTTTAGGGCTAATTTTTTACCACTATCAAAACAAAAACTTTCTGATTACTCTACCCAATGCCCCATGAATTATGAGATTTTCAACTCTGGCTGTTGGGAATACACACAGTTCCTGGCCTGAATGAGCTTTAGGAATTGTTTCTTCTAATTCTTTTAGGTAGTTCTTTTCTGAACCTTGGGAGGTTTCCTCACATGCATGTGCTGATCAATGCTCGGATGAAGACCAGACCCTCTGCAGATATCTGGAATTCTCTGTACAGCTCTAAGGCAGGTTAGTATAGGGAAAGTGAAGACTTGAAGACCTAGCAGACAACATGGCTGGCAGACCACATGGCTGTGAGACCCTGCCCGGAAACCTACTAAGGGGAAGGACTGCTGGAAAGATCCCACAAGACCCTGGCAACCAATCAGAGTAGCAAACAGCTGGGGCCCCTCTGCAACATTATGAAGGGGGGGGAGTAAAGATTTT
>PVKH010006155.1:0-21327 GCA_004027955.1 Chaetophractus vellerosus
CTACCATTCTTCAGAGTTCAAAGCAAGTGTAATTTATCCATTTATTTGATAAATATCTGGGTATTATTTTTCAAGGAATGTTTACATCACCATATTGCTGACATCCCTTCATTTAATAATTATTGAAATTACATTGGATCCATTCAGGTAATCCAGGATAATGAATTTCTTAATTCCATTTGTAAACTCAGTGACTCTCTTTCCATATGGTAGAACTTATTCACAGTTTCTGGTTGTTTGTATGTTGACATTATTAGGAGTCCATGATGCCTTTGTCTCAGATAGAACCATAGAAAAATAGATCCATATAGAAAAACCATAGTTAAAAAAAGAAAGAAGGAAAGAAGGAAGACAGGATGGAAGGAAGGAAGGAAAGAAAGAAATGATCTCAATCTAATCTTTACTCTATACAAAAAATTAACTCACAGTGGATAAATGGATGGATCATGGACTGAAATACAAACTGTAAAACTCTAATATGCTTATGAAAAATAGTAATCAATCTTTAAGGCTTAGGTATAGGCAAAATATTCTTAGGCTTGACACTAAATGCACAATCCATAAAAGAGAATATTGATAAATATGACATCATCCAAATTAAAATATTTTTCCATGAAACAATTCCATAAAGAGAATGTAAAGACAAAATACAGATAGAGTGGAAGAAAATATTTACAAATCTTGTATTGGACAAACAAAATATACAATCAGAAATTAGCAAAAGACTTGGACGGACATGTCACTAAAGAGAACACGCAGATGGCAAATATGCACATGAAAAGATGGTCCACTCCTTTACCCAAAGGAAAATGTAAATTAAAAACTAGATGATATATTATTGCTGAATTAATTTCTTATGGTTTCTGTAAAAAATTTATCAAAAAATTGGCAGCTTAAAACAACACATATTTTAACCTCACAGATCAGGAGTCCAGTAGTCCAGAATCAATGTTTCAGCTGAGTTGGTGCCTGATGGAGGCTCTGAGGGAGAATATTTTCCAAGCATCTTGTCTAGTTCCTGGTGCCCGCCTGCAGCCTTTGGTGTTCCTTATTTGGGACTGCATAACTCCAATCTCTGCTTCTATACTCACAAGCCTGTCTTTCTGACTCTTTTCTGTTTATAGCTCTACCCTCAGAGTCATTTTTCATTTTTTCTTGAAGAGCAATATATAATTGGAAGTGAATTACTCTATTAGCCTGTTTGCTGGATGGAAAATCCCAGAATTTTGACAGACTTTTTTAAGAAAAATAATTTTGTCCCATTGAATTCCCACTGACAGTATTTTTATGGCTATAACATTCTCAAAAACGCTGTGATTCTTGCCATTAGACAAGAGGATTCCTCATGGATTTTTTATGGATAACTCCAAATTTTTTCCTGATTTCTGCTGTTCTGCTGTTATGGTTGATTGGATCCATATATAAACTTAATCTCTTCAGCAAAAAAGTTGTTCAACCACACCTTTTGCACTCTTTCTAGAGCATGCTTTTCCAAAGGTGAATTTCCTAAGTTAGCATCCTTTGCAGTCTGGATAAGCTAAGATTCTCTCAGATCATCATTCATGATGTGTTTTGTTGTTGTTGTTGTCTGTTTTGTTGTTGTATTTGTTTTATTTTGTCTTTTGCTTAACCACCCATTCCTCAATCTTCTTCCTTTTGTCATTTAAAGTGCGTGCTAAGGGGAAAACAGACTGCATATTATATAGTCTGCATCTTTCTTGGAAATCTCATCTTAATGTCTAGGTCCATCACTTTCAAGTTCTGCTTTCTACACACCTTTTGTTCTGAGATTGATCCTTTTACCCAAAGCATAGTTTCTGGTGGTTTTGTTTTCTCTGAGGTTTGAGGTTTAGTTTTTGGGAAGTTGTAAGTATACTTTTCTCTGGCTTTCTCCATTTTTTGTTATATTTTTGAGAATATCAATATCTTCCTTTGAAGTGTTCTTGCCTGACTCCAAGCCTGGATGTAGATGCATAGATCTAATTATGTTTGAGAATTAAAATCATTCTACCATCTCCTAAACCTCACATGTTATCTAATCAATCTTCAATTATTTATTTTAGGAGGTACTGGGGAAGAACCCATGACCTCATACATGGGAAGCAGGTGGTCAACCACTGAACTACATCCACTCCCTAATGAGAATTGTTTTGTTTTGTTTTTTTTTATTTGTTTGTTTGTCTTGTTTTTAGGGGGAACTGGAGATTGAACTTGAAACTTTGTACATGGGAAGCAGGCACTCAACCAGTTGAGCTACATATGCACCTCCATCTTCAAATCTTTCCAAATTTTGCTGCTGTAAGTGATAATATAATTAGTTCAGAAAGTTTCTTCACTTCCAAACTGGTTCCTATATTTTTCCATTACTGTCTAGGTATTTTAAGGTTCTTCAATTTCTAAAGTCATGGATTTATATTTTTTATTTGATTTTCATAATCTGTATCATGTCAACAATGTCTAATTATAAAACATTTATGTTCTATAGATTTTCTTTTTTACTCACCATGGACCAATAAAAACTACAACTTTTCAGATATGCTGAATCCTCAGCTGCCATTGTCCACAGCCATCCAAGTCATCCCAGCCTGGTTAAATATGAAAGGAAAACATTTTTTCTCTAATTTTCACTTCATGTCAAGTGTAAGTTAATACAAATCACATTAAATTTAAAAACAAATGTTTTCCTTTCCATGAATAATGGTGCCATGTTAATGTCTAGATCCACAAGATAATAATATGGTGAAAATGAAATCCTACATTAAACTTACTGAAACCACTTCATGAATTCAGAGTATGTTCCACTTCATTTCTTTTCTGTTTGTAACAACAGTAACCTGGCCATTGCCCATACTTGCAAGTCTTTTTGTCTTACTCCTTTTCAATGCTTTCTGGAGTTCTATTGCTTTTACTGGAAATTTTTTTATTAAGATTCATTGGGTTTCAAAATGTGTACCTTTGTTTTCTTGCCCTTGATCAATATCTCTGGTATTCTTATTTTTAACTAATGTAAGTGTCAAATAAATAGCAAGGGCCTGGAGGAAAAGTAAGTTTTTGTGGCAATTTTTCCTATGGTCCTGGCCTTTTTTCTCCCACATTTCAGAATTCTTACACCCTAAAAATTTTATATATTCAACATTGTTGAAAAAATGACTCAAACTGCTGGATGGTTTCCTGATAACCCCAATAAAATTATTTCTTTTGCTTATAGTTGAAAAATGTATGTTTGCTAATTTGATTTTTAATCTTTTGTTTATTTTGACTAGAATTCTGTTATTGATATAAGCGTAGTGGAGAATGGAATCATGCTGTCAGCTTTCCATGTCACTAGTTGTAATAAATTCTACTGAAGTATCATCATAAAGTTGAAAACTCAGGGTGGAAAGCACAGCTGTAATCAAAATTGAATAATGACTATCTTTCTCAGTATTGTACCCAGTCTGTGATATTGCTACTTGAGCATGTGTCTTTCTTCCTTCTTTTATTTTTTTCTTTCCTTCCTTTCTTCCTCAATCCCTCCCCCACTTCGTCCTTTCCTCCCTTCCTCCTTCCTTCCCTCTCCCTCCCACCTTCCCTCCTTCCCTTTCTCCTTCTCTCTCTTCCTTCCTTCTTTCCTCCTTCCCTTCCTCCATTCTTAACTTCCTTTCTCTCATGCACTCATGGGTTCATTTACTGATACCATCCTTCTTTCTCTGGAGCACCTGAATGTCACTATTTCTGCATTCAACTTGCTGAAACACTTCTGGCTTAGGGAGCTGAGTGGGAAGTTTCATTAATTGTCTGGTTAACACAACAGCTAATCTACAAACAAAGTCAAAGATGGACAGGCAGTATTCACATTTGTAATGCATTTAATTTTTACAGTTAAATCACTCAGTGATGGCACAATACATAATCCATTTTTATGAACTACAAATCATGATTATCAATATAAGTTGAATAGGGAAAAATCAATTATAGTGACAAAAATTATATAATCTTTGCTGTAGTTTGAATTTGACATTACTAAGAATGTTGCTTACAGCACTTGCCTTATGGGCCACCATATTGGCCTTACACTTTTCTCCCACCCTTACACAACCAATACTGAAATATGGAATTTTTTCATCACAGAGAAGCAATGTGGCTTTTATTGCTAAAACCTGAGTATCTCAGACAAACCAACCAGGTTGGGAAGAATAGGTGGAACATGGGGCATTTTGGGGACATTGGAATTGTTCTGCATGATATTGCAATGATGAATACAAGCCATTATACATTTTGCCAAAACCTATAAAATGGTGCAGTGCAAAGTGTAAATCATAATGTAAATTAGAGACCATGGTTAGTACCAATGCTTCAATATGTGTTCATCAATTGTAACAAATGTACCACATGACTGAAAGAAGGGTTATTAATATGGGAAAATATGGGAGGTAGAGGCAGTAGAGTATATGGGAATCCCTACAATGTAACATGTATATAACCTAAAACTTCTTTAAAAATAAAGAGAATAAAATCTAAAAAAGGTAAAGCACATGGAGATACTGCTACATGCTTACACAGAATGTTAAATTGAAAGAAAGTGTTAATCTTAAGGATTGGAGTAGCAGCAGAGGCATTGGAAATCTCATACATTGTAGGTTGAAATGCAAAATACTGAATATACACTTATCATGTAACTCAGCAAATTTTAATATGGGGAAATTAAACATTTATCTATGCAAAGACCTGTACCCAGGAGTTTATAGCAACTTTTATTGAAAAGAGCCACTATGTGGAAACAACTCAAATGATTGAGTTGGTAAAAAAATTCACAATATTCAGAATATCCATATAATGGAATTCTATTCACAATAAAAGAAATGAACAATCAAACAACCATGTGAAACAACATGGGGCTAATATCAGAAATATTATGTTAAATGAAAAAAGGCAATACCCAAAGGCCATTTACTATATGATTCTATCAGGAATCATTGTGGGCTGTGAGTGAGTAAGCAGAGGAATTTTTGTGATGGGAACATTTTTAAAATTGTGGTTACATTTATAATGCAAAATTTCCCATTTTAACCATTTTTACATGTACAATTCAGTTGTATTAATTGCATTCATACTTCCTTTATAGATTGTATGCCCCAAAGCATAAATTTAACATTATTTTTATGCATTTACTTTGTAGAACTTGTAAAAAGTAAAAAAAAGTGGAGTTAACAAAAAATATGCAATACAATAGTACTGGCATTTATAATTAACCATATGGTTACTTCCACCAAAGAACTTCATTTCTCTATGCCTTTGATCCACTGTCTAGTATCCTTTCTTTTCAGTTTGAAGAGCTCTCTTTAGCATTGCATTTATGGAAGGTCTGTTGGTGATGAAATACCGCAGCTTTTGTTTATGTGGTAATGTCTTAATATCTCCTTCATGTTAGAAAAGCAGCTGCAGGGTTTATTAAATAATGGGTTGGCAATTATTTTCTTTCATAACTTAAAATATTTCATTCCGTTGCCTTCTTGTCTCCATGATTTCTGATAAGAAACAGACAAAATCAAATTGGAATTCCCTTGTAAATAACATGTTGCTTCTCTCTTGCTGCTTTCATCACAATCCCTTTTTCACTGGCATTCAACAGTTTGGCTACTTATGTGCCTTGGTATGGCTCTATTTGAGTTTATCTTGTTTGTAGTTCTTTTTTTTTAAGATTTATTTATTTTATTACATATTTCCCCTTCCCCCCCGCTGCGGCGATGCACCAAGACTGGTCACTGCGCAGGCGTGGCTTTACCCGCTTGTGGGCGGCTTCTGCTTCCATTCACGGCCCGCTTTCAGTTCGCGGGTGGCTGGCTGAGCTCCATTCGTGGGTGACCTGCCCTGCCCATGGCAGCTTTTGCCCTGTCCATGGCAGCTTTTTGCCCTGCCCATGGTGGCTCTGGCCCGCCCATGGCGGCTTGCCATTCTCGAGGCAGTCTGCCTGCTAGGAGAGGTCCCTGGGAACCGAACCCGGGGCCTCCCTTGTGGTATGCCGGTGCCCTATCCACTGGGCTATCAAGCCAGCCCCTGTTTGTAGTTCTTTAGGACACTTGAATGTACTTATTCATGTCTTTCACTAAATTTGGATATTTTGACATTATTAATTTGATTATTCCTGCTGCCTGTTTCTCTCTTTACGCATCTTTATTGGCTAAGAAAATGTGTATATGGCATGCTTGATGGTTTCCCACAGGTCTCAGAGTCTCTGATCACTTTTTTAATTTTTAATTTTTATTAACTTTGTTTTTTGCATTAAAAAGACAGCACTTTTATGATATAGTTAGATATGCTAATTCAACAATAAGAGTCATTTCAACTCCTAAAAACTAGCAAAAGTCATCTTTTAGAGACAAGTCATAAAACTCCAACTCTAACTTAGGCACAAGGAGCCTTTATCAGGAGGCTACCAAAGTATTTCATGTAGTTGAAGAGTGGCAAGACCTGGGCTTTTGTACAGCTTGATCCCAGGAACAAGGTACACCAGCACTCTTCCTTTCATTTTGTGCTTTTGGTGATTCAGTTTCAACAACTTTCATTAAAGCTTGTGCTTTCTCACATGGTGGACACTATCAGCTTTCAAACCTCCCATCCCATAGCTTCTACCATCAGGGAATTCTCATCATTTCCCTTAGTTCCAGTTCAAAAATCCTGAGAACAAACTCTGAACTGCTTACCTTGATTTGCGTGATTTTATCCAGGGAGGTAGGGAACTCTGAAAGGCAGACTCTACTTAAAGGGCATGATTGGAATCCAGGCAGATGTATTTCTCCAAAAAATGGGAGTACTTGGCAGGCACTGGACAGACACACCAAGAATTAATCGAGTAAATCAACCAGAGAATCTAAAGTTCGAGTGATGCCAGAAAGTTTTCCTTAGGATTTGTTTCCAAGTTTGGGAATTAGGGTGGGTCAGAAAGGGTCAGTGAGAGGGTAAATAAGGGAAACAGCCAGAATGCATCCGAGTGGGATGCTAATATTTCTCCAATGCTCAGAGATGCTCCTGATCACTTTTTGTTTTATCTTTTTGCTCCTCACCCTGAAATTTTCATTTGTCTTGTATTTGAGTTCACTAATCTTTCTTCTCTCAGTTTCAAGAGGATTGTGAAACCATCTAGGGAGTTTTCATTTTAGTTATTGTGGTTTACAACTCCAGTATTTCTGTTTCTGTTTGCTTCCTTTTTAAATATTTCTATCTTGTATTAAGATTCTCATATTCATTAAGTTTTTTCCTGATATCCTTTAGTTCCATTTTTAAACTTTTCTCCTTCAATATGTTGAAATTCTCCATTAAAAAAAAACTTTATATGGATTTTTATCCTGTTCCTTTAGATCAGGCATCGTTTGCTGTTTCTTTGTTTGCCTTGTAATCTTTTATCACACAATGCACATTTTAATATTTTAATATGTTATTTCTGGTATTTAGTCCACAACTGTCTACTCCTTAAGTTCGATCCCGTTTGTGATATGAAAGAGATTTCCTTGAATGCCAGGTGGTAACTAAAATTTTTTTTTAATGAAAAAAAATCTTTCACAGTTTTTGCAAATTGGCTTTTCTTTTGGCAGGTGCCTTCCTTCACAGTTTAGTCCTCCCATCAAAGAAATCATCTAGATACAACTGTGAATTGCAGGGTCCACCTTGTGTTTTCTGAGCTTGCCTTTTGTCCTGGCCTTGTGCTTTCCTGTGGCGTTAGAAATCTTCCCATTTACAGGAATTCAAATACCACCTCTAATCCTTATGAAATAGACATTCTCACCTTACTGAGGGCTCGATTTTATGATGTAAAACAGGTTAATTCTTTGTTCCAGGCTGCTTTGAGTTAAGTGGTTTTCATAAGGTGTTTCTGCTTGCAGGGCAAGTTCTGGGATGGTGAGCATTGGGTCTAGATAAGAAGGAATGCCCTTTCCCTGAACTGAAGGTATACAAGCAGGAGGGGGAAGGCCAAACTGACCCGTGGCCCAACCCCCTACTTGAGAGGAAAAGTTGACACCAAGATAAGAATCAGAGCCTGTACATTGTAAACATGTTAACTGCCTTAAACTATGTTCATTGTGTTCCAGGCAGAGCCTTGTTCCCCGTAGAAGCATAGAGGTGCATAGCATTGTGTCAGCTGTTAATACTGAGCTACATGCTTCACTTCACTGTTCTATGCATCAGTTGAGACCCCTGTACTGCTGCTGAGCCCTATGTAATCTTTGTTTTCCTGCTGAGTGGTACAATAACTGCCCAACCAGGCGTCATCACAGATCATCATGATCTGTGAGTAATAAATGGCATGACCGCTGCTGGCCTCCCATGTTGTTTCTTTGGAATATCACAGTATTCAGTCAGCCTTCCTGGGCTTGACCTCCTGCATTACAATGAGCTAGAGAAAATTTTCCTACTTCAGATTTTTAGGGTACTACCCCTATGTATGTCAGATTGGCCCTGACATATAGTGCATAGGTGTCATTCTGCTCCCTCTGGAATAGAGCCAGGGAACCATAATGGTTGCAGAGAGTGGCAAGGGATGGGTTGGGTGAGGGGTCAGTAAGAGCAACAAAGCCTCTACCATTTTTAAATGCTGCATTTTCTTGATTTGGCAATCATTCAGTTACTGCAACACATTAACATTTTTTTTTGGAATTCTGAGAGGGATGATTATACCAGATTTTATTGTTTCATCAAAAGTTCTGTGGGTGCACAGCACATTGGAGCATTTTACACAACCATCTCTTATGAACAGGAGCCCCCACATATGCTTTCTGTAGGTTCCCCTAGTCAAGGGCATAGTACTGCTTTGATATCAGATTTTATGTACATTTTACAATTGAATAAGAGAAACAAGTTCAATAAGAGAATAGCATCAAGAGAAAAATATATCATTAGAGAGAAATAATGCTAGCAATGATACTTCCAAATGAAAAGGATGCAAATTCAGAGTGGGTATTGAAGTAAGGTTGAAATAAAATCCACATGTTTTGGTGAGTAATAATTGTTGTCACCTGAAACTGTAAAATAACTTCTAATTTAGACCACAAATTTCAAAGACACCAAAATTCATGTTGCTTCTAAGTATTCACTAATGTATTAAATATATACTTGATTATAGTCTACAAAAAAGTAGTAGTTTGATGTCTTTCATATAGATATGTGCTCACACACAATGATCATGCACACACAAAATAGACACATAAACACACAAGTAGAAACAAACATGTTCACCCAAGCTTGCCCTTTTTCCATGTTACAAGGGAACAACTTATTTAACCATTTAACTCATCTGAAGAGTCACCTGTAATTGAAGTCCAGGACTCAGGATTAAACCTCTAAAAATGTTTCCTTCATTTTCACATGTGAGAATGCATTGAGGCAAAGTGAAGAAACGTCTTTGTTATTATGATCTCATTAAACTGCTGGGAGGACTATGCTGTAATTATGAGCAGGAAATTTCTCATATTTAATCCTTCAAGAAATTAACTCCTCTCTACTTTGTCTTCCTCTAATTGCACTTTCATGGCCATTTGTATTCTTTCTTATGGTTTCCAGTATTAGACTTGTTTGCAAAATTATTGAATCTACTTCCATATATTGTCAACAACTAGTTAACAGTTATTTTTAGTATGAGGCAAAAGAATTGTTCAACTAAAAGTGAGGTTGAATTAATCTGATATTTACTCAATTGAGTTAGACTCTTAAATCAAAGTCATGTTTGATTCCCAAAAGTATTTAACAGATAATAAAATAAAATAAAATGAATTAAACCCATATATTTTATCTTATCTATATGAATCTGGAAATGGAACAAACAATGGGGATTGCTAGAAAATAGACAAGGTTTTTTTTTTTTTTTGCTCTAGTGAGTTATCATTTAGAGGTGGCTAAACATTGAAAATTGGGTGTAATGGGGCCGGCCATATAGCCCAGCAGATAGGGTGCCGGTATACCACATGGGAGGCCCCGGGTTCGGTTCCCGGGGACCTCTCCTAGTGGGCAGACCGCCTTGAGAATGGCAAGCCACCATGGGCAGGGCAAAAAGCTGCCACGGACAGAGCAAAGCAGCCATGGGCAGGGCAGGTCGCCCATGAATGGAGCACAGCCAGCCACCCATGAACTGAAGCAGAGCCAGCCATGAATCGAAGCAGAAGCTGCCCACAAGCGGGAAAAGCCGCACCTGCGCAGTGACCAGCCTCAGCGTGTCGCCGCAATGGGGGTGGGGAGATATGTAATAAAATAAAATAAATCTTATAAAAAAATAAAGAAAATGGGGTGTAATGGAGGAGGGTGACACCCTGGAATAATATTATTCAGTAGTACTATTCAATTTGCATTTAACCATAGATACTGGTTTATAACTAATTTGCCTGATATTATTTAAAGATCTTTTGTGTGACTATTTCATTTATTTTAAACAATAACTCAAAAAATATATTAGTTTTATTATGTGTATGTTGCTTCTGATTCACTTGATTGCTACTGTAGTCTCCACAGTATTATTAAATTGCTTTTTGGGCAATAGAGAAAGATTAATTACCATCACAGAAAATTAATTTACAGTGATTGAGGAAGTCTAATTCTAGTTTCATGGTAAATCAAATGAATGACAAATGTTTGCAAATTGAGATTTAAATTCCAATTTGATTCAGGCCTTCTGATTTCCCACACAATGCTGTTTCCCCTACAAGCCATTGCTTCAGGATAATTAGATAGCTGGAGCAGTGATTACAAAAGAAACTGTGGTACCATTGATAAAATTGTACTTGTAAGATTTTAAAATTTTGGGTTAAAATGTTAGTGTACTTTAAGAAAAGCCACAAGATAGAACCACTGAAAAATTAATACACAAATTGAGATATAGAAGGCCATTCCTGCATGTTTGCACTAGTTTGCAATAGAGACCTAGATTTTGCAGATATATTTCAAATCAGTCCTCGATTGTATCACTCCATACTAAAAGGATGTTACTTTCTTTATTTTTTTCTAATATGAAACCACAGGGATGGGCTATATAGCCCAGTTGGTAGGGCACTGGTTTACCACATGGGAGGCCCTGGGTACAGTCCCAGGGCCTCCCCAAATGGGTGGACCACCTCAAGAAGGCAAGTCAATGTGGGCAGGCAAAAAGGCAAGCCCCCGCAGGCAAAAAGGCAAGCCCCCACAGGCAAAGGCAAGCCCCTGTGAGCAAGGGCAAGCCCCCATGAGCAGGCAGGCTGCTGTGCCAGTGAGCTGACTCAGCAGGTCACCCCAGCAGGGGTAGACAAGAAGACACAGAGGAACGCAGAGAAAAATGAATAAAGCAAGAACAAGCAAAGGGGGGAGGGGATGTATAATAAATAATAATAAAAAAAGAAATCACATATCAGAATATAATAAAATTATAAGATGGAGATCCTTGGATATTTTGACATTACATTTTAAAAAAATGATATCACAGGTTTCCCGCATAGAAATAATCTGGATTCTTCCATCCAGGCACAGGTATATAATGGGTGGAATGGAGATATTAAGTGAGATTTATTTAGAGGGTCTACCTCATATTTAGGAAATATGACTTCCTCTAAACTATTCTAAGAGCATACCATGTGAGCTTGGAAAGAGGAATTATGTTTTCCTTGGGGAAATCTATCAATAGAAAGTAGCAAAGACACTTCTTAAAAGCAGTTCATATAGTAGAACTGCTATATATTTTTTCTTTCTATGAAAATGTAAAACGTATCACAAAATTCATTAATCTCACTTAAATAACTTTTGGAATATGATAGCATCTAGCACTTATTAAGCGTTTGCTATATTCCATGTCTATTACATGTGTTTCATCTTTTCAACAGCTATGTATTAAATTTCTGATTGTTTTCAGGTGCAAAAATGGAGTGCAGGCGCCGGCTCGATAGCCCAGTGGATAGGGCGCTGGCATACCACATGGGAGGCCCCGGGTTTGATTCCCAGGGACCTCTCCTAGTGGGCAGACTGCCTTGAGAATGGCAAGCCACCATGGGCAGGCCGGAACTGCCGTGGGCAGGGCAAGAAGCTGCCATGGACAGGGCAAGAGCCGCCATGGGCAGGGCAGGTCACCTGCGAATGGAGCACAGCCAGCCACCCGCGAACTGAAAGCCAGCCATGAATGGACACAGAGACCGCCCACAAGCGGGGAAGCCGCGCCTGCACAGTGACCACTCTCGGCACGCGCCGCAGAAGGGGGAAAGGGAGATATGTAATAAAATAAATAAATCTTAAAAAAAAAAAATGGAGTGCAGTAGTGAAGTTATTTGCTTAATACACTTATGAATTGGTTTAACCAGGGATTAACTCTGTGTTTTGTCTCCAAATTCATCAATATTAAACTCATTACTATATGAGTACCTTGATAATCCTCAGCTACCAATACATTGTAACCAGTATATTTAAATAAGAGTTAATTATATGAAATAATTATTAATATTCACTTATGTAACCTATCTTCCATATAGTCAAAGGTGAAGATTATATAATTAAGATTTTCTTTAAATTAAAAAAAAATCCCTTTATACAAACTACTCACCATTAAAGGGGAAATAAAATAAATTATATCAAATGGAAAAAATGAGACCTGAGTTCCATACCCTTACTTAATTCTCATTACTAACATCAATATTTTTTCTCTAAGGTATATGTATTTCAAAATTCCCATTTCCTTCCTGCCCTTTTAGCCCTTGAAAATGCTGAGACTAACATCCATTTGTCAATCACTTCCTTTAATCATATTTGACATTATTTTCACTTATTTTCATATGTGCTCTTGAATTCCAAGAAAGTTAGGCTGTAAAGAATAATACTATTATGGCCAAAGATATGTAAAACCTGTTTCTCTAATTTTAAATTATTAACTATAGCCTTATAAATTATCCACACTATCCTTATTCCTTTCCTTAATTATCTCAACTGTATATTACTGGTAGGAGTTGAAATGAAGGATAGCATGAATACATAAATGTTGTTTGCCAGGACTTATGAATCTGAATTGGAGAGTTCAGTGAATTGAGCAAGCTCTATAAAGAGAGGCAAAGCTTCTAGATGAAACCTAGGGGAGCCAGTTAACTTCATTTAACAAAGAAAAACAGAAGTTCCATGTACAGCTAATGGCAAACAGCTCCTTAATGTAATCTATAATTTCCTATTTATGGTGACATCTGTTAACTCCATTACTTCTATGGGAGTAGCATCTCAAATTGAAAGGTCTAAAAATAATGAATATGTAGCAACATATTTTTTAGTAAATACAAATTTCTTCACTTAAATTTTGTTAAGTAACAAGATGAAGTTATTTGTTTTATTCAAAGTTGTCTGCTTACATTTCTCTTGATTAGAAGAGATAATATATATTCTTCATACTGATAATATAAAAGCAAGTTTTAACACAATGTGCCTATGTGTATAAAAATTATGGCTATTTAGACAAAGAAAAGCCACACTTGTAAAATGATTTTCAGGCATTCTTTTTCACACATTTCCCTTCTTTGAGTAGTACTACAGCATAGTTCACACTTCAAATGAAGACATCAATGGATTTTCCAGTCAAAATTACAGACCAGGCTCTGGCTTGTTTTATAATTTCCTCTCATGAAGTAGTGAGTATGCTTTCTATGGTTTAAGACATTATACATTACTATGTGTGGATAATTCTTTTGTTATAAAATATATAACATATTAAAACTTAAGTTCTTTGACAAGCAGGAAATGCCATAATTACAATGATTAGATAGATCTCAATAATTATTTCTGACTGTATAATAATATCCCCCCAATATAATGTATCCTGGAAACCACAACGGACTTCACAGATCTTGGATAATGTATTAGGCATTGAGATTAAGGATGTACCTCTATTAACAATTATTTGTTTATAAAAATTTGAATGGTCTATTGGAAGAACTGCTTTCCAATGTATAAATTAAGACACTGAATCTGTTTTCTTTTTTATCCATTCCCTTTTTTATTTTTTGCTTTTCTATTTTTAAAGATGATTTAGATTACATAAATATTACATAAAAAACATAGGTCATTCCCATATGCCCCACCCCTCCACACTTTCCCTTTAACAACATCTTTCATTAGTGTGGTACATTTGTTACAATTGATGAACACATATTGAAACATTGCTACTACCTCTAGACCATAGTATACATCATAGGTTACACTTTATCCCCCAGAATTTTTGCAGGTTATGACAAAATATATAATGGCCTATATCCATCATTGCACTGTCATGCAGGACAAATCCAATGTCCTGAAAATGCCCCAATATTGCACCTATTTTTCCCTCTTGTTCCCCTTAGAACCTCTGGTGGCCACTGCCTTTATATCAATGATAAAAGTTCTTCCCTTGCTAGAATGATAATAAGTCTATAATAGAATAATAAGTCAACTTTAGCCCATCGTTCAGTCCCTAATCTTGAGTATTTGGGGATGGTGATGACCACTTTTGTTTCTAATTGAGAGGGGGCTGAGATCTCATGGGGCAGATGGATGGAACTATCTTGCTTGCAGTTGCAGGCACTCTGTTCCTTGGGATGGACTTTGTCCATCATCATCTCCTTGTTAGTTGTCCTGGGTGAGTCCAATGAACTGGAGAGTATGAGTCCCTTTCAAAACAGTATTTTTGAGCATCTAATTTGCTCCAGGTACATCTATAGGAATTGGAAATAAATTAATGATAATTTACAAAAAAAACTAATAACTCTTACATTCTAAAAGGAAATAACTCTTATGAATGTGTAAATTTATCATTCTTCTATTACCATATAGTGATAGGTACTACAAAATGAAACAATGCAGATTAAAATAAACAATAGCAAAAAAATACCAGTTTTGATAAAACAGTCAAGCAAAGTATTTTTGAGTTGGACATAGTTCAGTGGAGACCTAAATATGTAATGGAGACTCTTTTAAGTAGAAAGATCAGCATGTGCAAAGTCCCTGGATAAGAAATAATCTTGTTATTCAAGGACTGTAATAATGAAAGTGAGATGAAAAAGTGAAAATTAGAAATAGGTCAGGTTGGGAATAAGCAGGGCTGTTGGGTGAAATATATACTTATTGACTTACATTTTCAGATTATGTTCTAAGATGATGAGAAATAACTTGAAGGGTTTCAATAATTGAATGAATTACATTTAAGAAGAGATAGTGAGTACTGTAAGCATGTTAGATATAATCAATGCAAGATGGTGGTGGTGAGGGGGTATATGGGAATCGTGTATTTTATGCATGATTGATCTGTAAACTCACAACTTCTCTAATAAAGAAAAAATCAATGCACAGTAAGTGATATGATCAAATCTCTGCCTCTAGCAGTATTATTTTATGGTTTAAGACAGTGAAGATTTTTAGATTGGGCAGTTGGCCATGTTCATTATGCAAATGTTTAGAAGTTCACTAAGTTTTTTCTGTTGTTCAGTGATTATAAGCTTTTAGGAAAAAATTTGTACATCACAGTGTTTTGAATAAATATTGTGCACTTCAGTGGGGAGTGAATGGGTTGGGAAAATGGGTAAGAGGTATTTTTTAGAAGAATTGTGAGATGCTTGATGGAAAAGGCCTACAGTGCTTTGAAGAGACTGTTGATAGTAATAAGGATGCTAAAGCAACTTTTTATGATGCGTTGGAAGTAAATGATGAAACTATTATTGGAAACTGGAGGAAAGGCAAGCCATGTTTTAGAGTTACAGAGAACTTAGCAAGATTAACTCCTGATGTTACATGGGAGACAGAATTTGAAAATGGCAAACCTGAGAATTTAGCTGAAGAACTTTCCAACGTAAACTCAGAGAATGCAGCTTGGCTTCTCTCTGCAGCTTATAGCAAAATTCTAGATGAGTGGGATAAACTCAGGACAGACTTATTGGACCCAAAGAAAAATGCAACTGATTCTGGAAATTCCAAGCCTCTGCAAATCAAGCTCCCAGATGATAGTGTCCCATTTGAAATCTTAACAATACTTGGAACTTGTAAAACAGGATTGAAGATGCAGTTATCTCAGAAAGACTTGTGGAACATCTTAATGTCTGATGGCTTGACCCATGCTTCTTGCATGCTAAACCAAGAAGATTTTTGGGAGCACTGTATGAACAAAACTACTGTCAGCCTGGACTAAAAAGGACATGGAAAGGAAAGACTGAAGGAGAAAGAGCTTTAAGAATAAAACCATGGAAGCTGAGATCTGGAATTAAGACATCGTCTTTGGCCAAGAGAGGAACCCCACTCATGTGTACAGAGAGGGTGCATTTGCCCCAGCAGTTGAAGTGGGTGGATGTTCCCACCCAATGTTCTGGGAGAGTTTTGCTGCCCCAGGGTGCAGAGAGGGTGGAACACATTCCTTAAGGGTTAGGGCAGTTATGGTCAGCATCCCATAAGTCTGAGAGGGGTGCTCCTGTCCCCCATGCATTAGAGAAGGCCAGGTGGTCAACTTGTTGCTCTGAGAAGGTTCAGCCTGTATACTGAAAGTTAGAGAAGGCCAGGTGGTCAACTCATTGCTCTGAAAGGGTTGAGCCTGTATGCCAAAGGTTAGGGGAAATGTTATCTTCACCTCACTGTACTAGGGGAACTAAGACTAACACAAAGATTGAATAAGGTGTGGCAATCACCCCACCCCTCTTGGAGGGTGAGGTCTGGAGCTTCATCACCTCTCAGATGGTTGATGAGGGTGGAACCAAGGAAATGGATATTGGACAAGCCTGTGGAAAGGGTGGGACCCCATGTGGCCTCAAGGAGAAGAAACCATCATCTTAAAAATGACTCTTAGACTTTGAAATTGAATGTAGGATGCCCTGCAGGTTTACTGAACTGTAGAGGACCCATGACTCATGTTTAACCTCCCAATTTCTCGATATGGTAATGAAAATGTTTTTCCTTTGTCTTTCCATTTGTGTATTGGAAGCAGTTAAATGGGTTTGTAAGTTTCAGAGGTCTACAGCAGACAGGATTTTGCCTCATCCAATTTTTTGAAGGCCTTTAAGGAGAAGTGAGGATTTCAGCAGTCAGAAGTGATAATTTCCATCTGTACTTCAGCCAGGCAGCTTCTCCTGGAGAATTCATCAAAGACCTTCATCAGAGTTACTGACTTGCTGCCTGCCCTAGAACTTAAAATTGTGCATCCCAATAGTCGTGTGAGACAATTTTTATAAGACTCATAATATTTGCAGATATCTCCTGTTGTTTCTCTTTCTCTTGAGAACTCTGGCCAATATAGGAGGATACATGGAATAAATTGCAGTTATAAGGCCTTTGAGTGGGTCTTAAAGAAATTGATGAAATGTGAGTACTAGAAAAACCAACCAATGGGTTAATTTCAGAAAGTGAAAAATCCAAAGTGAGATTAAAATGTGTTATTAAATAACTAATTTAATTTCTTTATTAGGCTTTTTAAAAATTTAAATGCTTTTATTGTCTCTTTTTTAATGTGTACCCAACTGGGCTTGTGAACTGTGAATAAAACTGAAATCTGCATTTGCTGCTAATTCTCTCCCCAGACCCAAGTATCTTCAGAGATGAGGTACAGGGAGAGCGAGGAAAGGTCTCCATGTATACATGGAGCCTGGAAGGGTGCTGCCAAGTTCAGGCTACTCCTGATCACTTTAGCACATCCTTCTCCCAGTTCTGGGATCTCATTCCATTTCCTCTTCTTTCCCATTCAGAGAGGTGAGCTGCAGACTCCCTGGCTGCCTCCAGCACCCCTGGCTCATCTCAGGCTCAAGGCTTCAGGTGACTTTGTGCTGCTCAGTGGGTGGTGTCTCCAGCAGCTGCTCCAGGCAGGCAGTGCCTTGCAAGGAGGAACTCTTTGATGGCACAAGTGTGCTCCAGGGACCCGATGCCAGGTTCCCTCACCTGGCACTCTGTGTCCTCTAGGGACTGGCTGGGGAGAGGAGGACAGGGAGACTGAGGCAGAGGATGAAGAAGAGTTTGTTGTTGTTGTTGTTTATATATAGCATTAAATTCCTCATAGCACTTTCCCCCTAAATTGTGCAATCCACAAGAAAAAGTATTCAACAAGTGTTTCAGTGTTTCAGTTTAAAAAAATACAGAATGAACTTTAGGTTTACAGAAATGTGTTGATATACTGAGCTGAAAAGTACAAAACAACCACTTAGATGTGGAACTGCCTACAAATTTAAAGCAATGTTCAAAGGAATTTATCAGACCTTACAAGACTATACAACTTCCCCTAACATCTAACCTAACCTACAAAGAATTCGCAGACATCTACTATGAGTTGCTGCTGTCTTCATTTCAGCATGGAAGGTTATTTGAAACTTAGGAAATAGTCTCAGTAGGTTTCCATCCTTCTTTTCCAAGGTGTTCAGCTTTTTCTTTAACAATTTCTCACCATGCTTACAGGATATCTTGCAAGCACAGTAGAAATTTCTTAGGTAAGGAAAAATCAAGAGGAGGTTAGATTTTGTTCCATTTTATTTCTTCTGGAATTTGTCTTCTGAGCCAAGAGAATGGGGTTTAATAGGAGCTGTTCAGACAAAATCACTTCTGAGGTTGGGCTCTTGGCAAATCTGCCCAAGACAATTCCACAGCACACACCTGGAAGAAGGTCTCACTGGTTAGAACAAGGCTTTAAAATCAGTTGGGGAGCCCTCAAGGTAAATATTTTTGTCTCAGAAAAAAAGTCAAGTTTCTTCTCTCTGGAAATTTTGCATTGTAAATCCCTTAATGACTCTAATCCACAGAGACTCTAGGAAATATAAAGTCAAGAGATGTTTAAAAAGCAAAGGGCAAAGCATTTCAAATAATGTGAGTAGCACATTTTTTTAAAACTGTCTACTGAATCACAGAGAAAATATGCATAATCATGTATGTACATATGCATGCAGGTGTATATATTTGCTTGTGAATAATTTGTAATCATGCAGTATCTCAGAGCAGCAGCTAGGTATCCTCCAGTATTGGAGAGAATGGAACTCAGTCCCTGCTCATTGTCAATGACTCTAATGAATATGCAAGATTATTTAACAAACAGAAATCCGTGGATGTGAAATCCTGCAATCTATTCTTAGTTGTACCACTAATGGTTGAGCATGTGTACCCTGTACATAGACCGTTGCAGAGAGATTTGAGAGAGGGTTAAATGCACCCTCACTTCACAGGGCAATGGTTGCCTCTAAACCAGGGCACTGGAGAGGCTTTAGTGAAATCATTTGTTCAATTGAGTATCTTTTCAAACTTTTCACATGAAAAGGATAACATATTTTTTTCTAATTTACATTAAAGCTTCTTATGCACTAGTCCTAGCCCTGCCTAACATGCATGTCTCTTTCATTTGACCTCTTTAAAACATTATTTCCAGCCATAGCCAATAATGCATTACATTATTAACCCACCAAGAATCACCTGTTATGGACTATGTACAATTTTCTCCTTGTTTTTGCTTATTTTTTATTCTCCTTGCTATATTATTCATCAGCTCATTATCTCTAAAGGTAGAATACATTTCCATCTAAAATATCAGTACTGATTTAAACTCAGTTTTATATTTCTTCTTGTTACAATTTAATTATTTTTCACTTACTTTAGGTCCCTATATTATTATATATATATATGTAAACACATTTTTGTCATTTTGCACATACATGACATTCCACACTGTTTATGCCTCTCTCTTTTACACTTATCTGTGAAATTGTTCAGAGTCAAGAGACTGTCTTATTCACTTTTGAACCATGACCATTCAGAAGGTTAGCATATAATAAGCAGTTAAAATATTTAATAAATGAATAAATGAATGAGCAAAAGCATGAATGAATGCATAAAATAAACATTAAAAGGAAAAATAAGATCTGTTCTATTTCTCACCTTTTTTAGAAAACCAAAATTTGGTAGCTTAAAAAGTCTTTTTAGAAGAAAATTATAAATGACCACTCTGCATGTTAGATTAGAAAGCTGAATTATATATTGTTTCAAGATTTCATCTGTGGAGTCTAGAGTTTAACAGTTGAAGAGATATTACTCAGGATATTATCAGATGAATTCATAAACAACTTGTGAGGAAACAATAACTGGGTCCTCTAGGGGAGATTTTTAAGGGGAATGCACATGGTAGTAAGATTGAGGGTTTGATATTTATACTTTCTATTGAATCAGAGTAGAAGAGCACCAAGTTTTAAAATTTATTTCAGCCCAATTCCTTCTTTCCTTATGTCACTCAGTCTTTGATAACATTTAGAAAACAAATTAAGAAATTTAGATTATGAATAAATTGCTAAATTAGGTTTAATTTGCTTATAGAAGATAGTTTGAAATCTTACAGTTCTCCAAGGATTTCATTTCCTTCTAGATATGGCTTAAAGTTGTGCTCATCTATTACAGCTTCAACCCACACACATTCATTCAGCATGTGAATTATATTGCTTCAAATACCAGAATCACACAATTGAAAATTTGGGAGGGGTTGCCGCTACATTGGATATTTCATATATATGTTATTTTTAAATCAATTTTATTCAAACATTCATACACCAAACAACCCATCCAAAGTGTACAATCAGTAATATTTGGTAGAATCACAGAGTTGTGCATTTTTCACCTCAATCAATATCAGACCATTTTTTTTAAAGATTTATTTTTATTTATTATACATCCCCCTCCCTGCTTGCTCCTGCTGTGTTCATCCCTCTCCATGCTCTTCGGTGTCTGCCTGTTCCCCTGCCCCCCCCAGTCAACTCGCCGGTGCGGCTGCCCACTCGCTCATGGCTCGTGGGGGCTTGCCCTTGCTCATGGTGGCTTGCCTTTGCCCAGGGCAGCATGCCCCGCCCACGGCAGCGTGCCCCACCTGCATCAGCCTGCCCTCTTGAGGCAGTCTGCCCATTCCAGGAGGCCCGGGGACTGAACCCAGGGCCTCCCACATGGCAAACCAGTGCCCCACCAACTGGGCTATACAGCTGGCCCCCAGACCATTTTTATTAATCCAGAAGTAATAACACTAAAATTCCAAACAGCAAAAAACAAAACTCTAAGCCTTAGTATTCACCTCTCGATCTATCATTCCTTCCCCTGCCATACATAACTTCTAATCTACTTATTTCTGTAATTTATTTTTAGCTGCATTTTGCATAGATGGAGCCAAACAACATGTAGTACTTTTTGTCATTTGTTTCATTTACCATATTTCATTTTTTAACCATTGGTGGAAGATTATTAATATATTACTATATGTTTATGTCTGTAGTTTGCTTTGGTTGTATTTTTGCACAAATATCACAGTAATTTGACACCACTTTAATGTACATTTCTTTTTCAGAAAAAAATTCTTATATATGCACAATTAATCAGTTATTTTTTTTAAAGATTTATTTATTATTTATT
>PVKH010006156.1:0-21330 GCA_004027955.1 Chaetophractus vellerosus
ACACTCACAGGAATGGATTAATTTTAAGAATATGATCTTTTCTGGGATCCACAAAAAGCTTCAAACCTTCACAGTAGCCATAAAGATGTACTGGAAAATATGCAAGTTCACAGAGATAGAAATTATAGTACATATTACCAGGGGTGGGGGTTAGGGGTAAAGGGTAGTTAATATATAATAGGTGTAGGGTTTATGTTTGAAGACATACGGAAGTTTTAGTAATGGAAGGTGGTGAGGGTACTGCAACATTGTGAATGTGTCTATTCCCTTTGATTGGTATGCTTGGGAGTGGTTGAGATCGGAAAGTTTACGTTATATATATCTTCCTAAGAGACAATGTCAATTATACAATAAGTGATTCTTGATAGGACAGAACAAAGGAGGAGAAAAGGCTCAAAGGACATTATTGGAACATATGAAAATATTGGTACATAGACTGTCATCGTTATGTCAGAGTTAAATTTCTTGAGCTTCATAACTGTTCTTAATGTGATTACATAAGTGAATATCCTTGTTAATAGGAAATGTATGTGGCAATATTAAGCATTCATGATACATGCAATCTATTCTCAAGAGTTCAGAAAATGGATAGAGAGATAGATATCTATAGATAGATACATAGAATGATACATAGATACATAGATGGATAGGAAGATAGATAAAATGATATGGCAAGTATGGCAAATGTTAAATAGGTCAATCTAGATACCTGGAGGGATAAGGATATGCTGGAGTTCTCTATATGGGGCTTGTATCATTTTTTTATGTCCTGTAAGCTTGAAAGTATTTCAAAATAAAAAGTTAAAAATATACATGGAAAATACCAAGTGTTGGCAAGGATGTGGAAATCACAACCCTCATATACTGCTGGTGGGAATGTAAAATGGTTCGGCCACTGTGGAAAAGTTTGGTAGTTCCTCAATAGGTTAAACATAGAATTACCACATGACCTAGCAATTCCACTCCTATATACCCACAAGAATTGAAAATGGGCTTTCAAACAAAAACTTGTACATGAATGTTTATAGCAGCACTCTTTACAATAGCCAAAAGGTGGAATATATGGACAATGGCTTATGTTTCAGCCATAAAAAGGAATGAAGTTCTGACACATGCAACAATATGGATGAACCTCAAAAACATGCTAAGTGAAAGAAGCCAGACACAAAAGGTCACATATTGTATGATTCCCAACGGTTTTTCTCAGTTGCTGAACCACTTTATATTCCCATCAACAATGTACAAGGTCCCAACTTCTCCCCATCCACACTGACACTTTTTATTTTCCATTTTTTAAAATAGTCATCCCAGTACATGAGAAGTGTTGTGGGTGTTTAAGAAATATTTGTTTTTTTTTTATTGTGTTGAAATACACACAACATAAAATTGACCATTGTAACCATTTTAAAGTCTACAATTCAGTGACACTGAGAATATTCACAATGTTGTGTAACCAACACCACTATCTAGTGTCAAACTTTTTCATCACCCTAAACAAAAACTCCATACACATTATTAATCACTCCCCCCAACAAATCTGCTTTCTGTCTCTAAGGATTAACCTATTTTGGATATTTCACATAAATGGAATCTTAGAGTATGTGGCTTTTGAATCTGGCTTCTTTCACAAAGCATAATGTTTTCAATGTTCATCTGTTTTGCAGTATGTATTAGTACTTTCAAACTTTCTATGGCTTAATAATATTCCATTGTTTGTATAGTCCACATTTTGTTTATCTAATCATCTGCTGATGGACATTTCGGTTGCTTCTACCTTTTGGCTATTTTAAATAGAGCTGCTATGAGCAGTCTACTTAATTATTTTTGTTTGAATGTCTGTTTTCAATTATTTTGTAAATATTTGCTGAGCTAAATTAAACTGTTCAACTTTATTATAGGATTCAGTGTATGATACATGTTAAATATGAGACCATTTGAAACTATGGCCATATACCTGTGGTCAAGGGAACAACTTTAAAGGCAGAGTGGTGAAAGAATTTAGACTGTGGTATATGTCAGGCCTATATATAAATCCCAGGTCCACCACTGATCAAGTCTATTAATGTTGATGAATTACCTAATCTCTCTGAACTTTACTTTTCTCATTTGCACAATGGGGATGATACCCAATGCATAGCATGAAAAGATGGTAATGATAAAAACAGCATCTAATATGTATTGTGCTCTTACATTTGCTCAGCATTCTGCTATTTGCATAATATGAATTATCTTATTTAATTTTTTAACCATCCCGTAAGGGAGGTACTATTGCTATCCTTGGTTTACAAATGAAGAAACTGATCATTAGAAACTCTTCTAAAGTCACATATGTAGCTGATGGGTAGGCCAGGATTTGAAACAGAACCTGTGGTCTACCAAGCACAGAACTTGATAATGGCTCAATAGATGGAATCCATTATAATTATTTTTTAATTGCTAGATAAGTCTAAGTTATGGTTAAAAGGGAATGAAACCATAATGTTAGAGCCATTTTCTCTTTGCAAAAAAAGTAAAAGAAAACAGAAATGTACTCAAAATAGAGGAGTAGCTGAGTAAAAAGAAATCTTATGATTAGGAAGCAGAGAGTAAAACATAGATAATTTTCAATGTTAAAAAATAAAGAAGACATAGTGTATAATTACAATCCCATGGCCAAGGAGACATGAAAAGCAGGAACAGAGGTGTATTCAACAGTCTGTTTATGGCAGTTGTCACTTTATTCCCAGGTGTTTTTAAATCTGAAAATCTTTCTTCGAATGTGTATTATTTATAAACGTGATAGTTAATAGTTTTAGTTCCTTCTCATCCTTGGCAGCTTTCAGTTAAAGTGATTTTGTCTTTAAAAAAAAAGTTATTTAGTTATTCTTAATTATGCCTACAAGAAATCTGGCTATCAGGTCATGAAGTGATATATGAGGTGCTGTAATCCATTTGACAATGGTAAAAATTTAAAAAAAAAAAAAAAAACCTCTCCAAAAAACCCAGCTTTTCGAGTTCTGACTTTTCAACATCCACCTTATATAAAAACAGAAATGCCAAACATATATATAAAAAAAAAGTGTGTTGAAAGATGACATATTGGAGTACAAAGAGAAGGGGCTTAAGAATATGTTTCAGGGACACAGTCTATACTTGATGAATGTTTATTGGCCAAGGGAGGGAAGAAGAGGGTAGGAGAAGGGTGAAAAAGTGGAGGGGAGGGGAGGAGTGGAAGGAGAAAGCAAATTCCAAGCAGATGACCACACACAGCAATCCTGAGATGTAGAGGGGAAGCTAAGAAGATTAGCTGAATGTGGATTTTGTGCAAGAAAGCTAATACATGCTAAGAGAGGTACAGTCAGTCACTTACTTCAACCCACTGTAGAATAACTCCTTGTAGTCAACATTTATTATTTTGATTTTTTCTTGTTTAAGGGACTCAATGGAGAAAAGCCGGCCCACTTGCTGAAAACCAGGGGCTGTTTTCTTGACATAGGCCCTATCAAAATGTGGCAACCAATAAATCTATAAGAAGAAACAGGAAGTCTTTCAGTGGATAATCAACTTTCAAGGGACAAACAGTCTCATGTAGAATAAATGGAATACCATTTTAGCACTGGTAACAGTTTACAGGGTTCAGAGAAAGATTCTGGCCCTTGGTGTAAGGGTCAGCCTGGCCTCATATTGTCTCATTAGCTCTTATAATGGGCCTTTCACCAGGGTTTTTCTGGAACTGAGTTTTCTCAGGACCTCTCCACCCACCATTTAACATCATGGGTCAGGACCCACTGTGTACAGAAAGTGTAATACTAGCTGAAAGTGGACGAGGAGTGGGTAGATGTGGATGAAAGGTGGGAATCATAAATATCTCTGGCTGATGATAAGGATTTTTGAGAGGGGTCATTTCTTGTCCTCAGGGAATGTGATTATGACTCATCTGTGGAAATAGGTCCATTTGCAAAAAAGACATGTATTTGTTTCACTCACATCACTCTCCCATAACCTGATAATTTAAGAGATTTGGAACAATTCTATGAATTGCCTGGCCAAATGCAAAGAGTTGCTTCTGGAAAGCATGATGGACAAATCTTTGTTTAAAAATGAACCAGTTGCCCTTTCTATAGCATTCATTAAAGCCAAGTCCTCAAAATCTTAATGTAACCCAGGTCCTTCCTAATAAATCTATATTGGTGATAGTGCAGGCCACATTACGTGGTCATTACACACATTCCTCTTTGACACAGTGATGATATTTGATTTGTTTTGGAAGAGCAAATGGCCTCAATATTTTTCCTCACTGATAAATTTAACTAGGCCACTTTCAGATTGCCACATGTAATTGTATAAGCAATAATCTCCATTTCTAGTATAAGCAAAATTATTTAACGATCCCAGGGAGGATCTACAAGGTAGGCCAAGTCCAACTGCTGTGCTCCTGGTGTATACTATCAACCTCCCAACCTCTATTATAAACATTTAGATATACGTACCAGATTTTGCTCAATTTGAGAGTCAAGAATCACTTTTACTACTTTGCGGACATACGAGTTTCTGAGAGGATGTTTTGGTGGAGGGCGTTGAAGATCAAATATCACAAATTTTTTTTCCTTCTTTGCAAGTTCCAATAAATTACTTAGTTTTGGGATTTTCTGCTTTCTTGCTTTATCTTTATCAGCCTCTGATAGGTATTTCATTATGAAATATGGTCTACGCTAAAGATAAACAAGTACCAGAGAATACATTGGCTCCCATCAAAAGCATTTCCCCATTTTCCCAGTTCTCCTACCATGTAGTCCCTTACCCAGCTCTACCTCTAGTTTGCTCCATTACAATTCAACCCACCAGGCTCTCTAAAATACTGGTCCTGAGACCAGAGTCGCCAAGGAGAGAAAAAAAAATGTAATTGCTGCAGGTTATTTTAGTGTTTAGAATTATTTCTTCTAGATCCTAGAACCTGTTGTATTTCCACAGGTTCTTGTCTTGACCTTCCCTTTTAGCCTTTCTCACATAATTCATGGTAATAGACCCCCTTTTCAGTTGAATTGGCTTCCTATGTTTGCTCGCATTGTTCTAGTTTTGTGTAATGAAAAGAACATAGATTTGGCCTCAGACTGAACTGGATTCAACCCCAGCTCTTAAAAAGTGTACCCTTCCCCAAAACTATGGAAAACAGTTAAAGGACTGCAGTAACCTGGCAAGTGCTGAACCAAGGAAATGCAGTTTCAAAAGCCATAGGAGAAGCTCCTGGTGCCCTTGCAGGGCCCTCCCTCAACCCTTCCCCAGCATAGCATTCTTCTTGTGGGTTCCTCACCCTGTTCCAGAGGAAGCAGAGTAATCCCTAAGTGCATACTGAGGTACCTATATGTCAGTACCAATTTATCAGGTGAAAGTTTGAAAGCCTGAACCAGGAAACTTGTTTCAGGCTCACCCTCCCAGAATTCACCCTGAAAGCAGAGAAGCAGCTCGCAGACAGCTAAAGCAGTGTAAGAAACAATTAAGTCAAAGTAGCCTGGGGAAATGGAAATAGAACATCCAGTGGGGGGTGAAAGTCTATTTCAAGAGCGGTAGAGGGGACATTTGAGTACCTGTACATTGTAAATGGGGGAATTCCTAAGGCAATGTGCAAGCACAAGCTCAGGAAAAAAAGTAGGCAACATGGCTCCACACAGGCTCAGATAAGACAGAAAGGACCTTGCAAAGCATTCACCTCTAGCTGATCTTCTTCAAAGAGGGCTAAGCTCTGAAGGAGACCACCAGCCAAAGCAGAGCCAATTTGCAAAGACAGTGAAAGGTGCTTCTTGTTTTGAGTTTTTTGTTGTTGTTGTTATTGTTGTTGTCATCGTTGTTAGCACCTGGCACTCAAGACAATCCCTGTCATATCACCATTTGGATACAAACTTAAGAAACAGACAGCTCAAAGACTAAATCCCAGAGTTAACACTTTAAAATATTAAAATGTACAGTGTACAACAAAGGATTATAAGACAAACAAAGAAACAGGAAATGATGGCTCATCCAAAGGAACAAGATAAAAATCCAGAAACTATCAATAAAGACTTTGGATATATGGGATAAAGACATAAAAAAATTATCCTCAAAATTCTCAAGGAGATAAAGGAAAACACAGATAAAAAACTAAAGGATATGGGAATCACTTTGAGATTCTCAATAGGAACCAAAAAGAAATACTGGAGTTGAGGACCATAACTACTGAAATGAAAAATTTCCTAGAGGGTTTCAACAGGAGATTGGAAGTGGCAAAAGAAAAAATCTGTGATCTTGAGAACAAGACAATTGAATAGGCTGAGGAACAGAAAGAAAAAGGAATTTAAAAATGCAAACAAAGCTTATGAGAACCGTGAGACACCTTCACACAAACCAATACATGTATTATGGGAGCACAGGAGGAGAAGAAAGAGAGAAAGGGGCAGAAGGAATATTCAAAGAAATAATGGCAGAAAACGTCCCAAATTTAACAAATGTCATAAATACACAATTCAAGAAGCCCAAAGCACTCCAAAAAGGATAAACACAAAGAGAACCAGGCCCAGACACACAGTAATCAAACTGTCCACTGCCAAGGACAAGGAGAGACTTCTGAAAGCTGCAAGACAAAAGTAAAGAGTTATATACAAGAGAATCCCAATTAGATTGAGTGCCAATTTCTCAACAGAGAGGCAAGAAGGCAGTGGTACAAAATATTTAAAGTGCTGATAGAAAACAATTGCCAACCAAGAATTTTATACCTGGTGAATCTTTCTTTTAAAATTGAGAGAGAGACTAAAACATCCCAGATAAACAAAAGCTGAGGGAGTTTGTCACCAGTAGACCTGCGCTACAGGCTATGAACAATGCTAAAGAGAATTCCTCAAACTGAAAGGAAAGGATACTAGAGAGTGGAATGAAGTGGCATAAAGAAATAAAGACCTGGAGAAGGGCAGGAAGATGTTGAAGTAGGAAGTTCCAAGAATCTGTCCCTCCACCAGAACAACTATTAAACAGACAGAAACTGTCTGAATCAATTATTTTGAAATATGGAGTCCAGTAAAAAACTGTACAACATCCAGGAAAGAGCAGGAGGAAGAGGCTGGTAAACTACAGTAAAGACAAGTAAAATGCTCTTTCTGCTTGGCAGTTACCATCACTCAGCCCACGCTCTTGCAGAAGGCAGCAGCAGGGTCCTGCCCTTGCTGGTACCAGAAAGGGACATAAAAATCCACTTCCCCAAGACCCAGGGTCGACAGGGGTGGATCGCTAATTATGACTTTGGATTAGTTACTTTGGATTGCTGAAGGCCCAGCTCTGAGGATGGCCATTGTCCCAACTTTCCCAGTACAAAGGCAGCAGAGGAGACATAAATATGGTATGCTTCCTCAGAGATGCAGAGGGAAGTTGAAGGGCTGCATTTGCCAGGCAGGTCAAGAAAGTGCAGCTTTGGGAAACTATGGAAGAAATTCCTGGCATCCTTCCTGGCCTCTCCTTTATCCCCTCTCTTTCAGAATTTTTTTGGAAAAGTTCTTTTCTGCTAATTCTATCTCTGTCATTTCTGCATCATTTTTTTTTTTTTCTTCAAAGGAGGCACTGGGGATTGAACCTGGGATCTTGTACATGGGAAGCAGGTGCTCAACCACTGAGCAACACCCACTCCCCTGCATCTTTTTTTAATGAGTAGTTTTTCTCCTGATTTTAAGCCATATTTTCCTGCTTCTTTGTATGACTAGAAGTTTTCTTTTGGATGCTGGACATTGTAACTATTACATTGCTGGACCTCTAGATATTGTTGTTTTCCTTTAACGTGTGTTGATTGTTGTGGCAGGCATTTAGTATTATTAGCAAATTAATTTGCTATTTTGTTAGAGTGGGTCTATGACAGTCTGTAATCTAGAACTAGTTTAACCCTATTATTGTGGTGACATTTCTAGGGTCTTTACTGAATGCCTCAGATGTCCAACAAAGTCTCTCTCCAATCTGCCTACAAAGAACCTGAATATCTTCCAGCCTCATATGAGCTCTTAGAATGGTTCAGCTTAAAATTGCCTAGTAGTTCTTTGTCCTTGTAGAACTTCACCCTATGTGTGTGCACCTTAGATATCAGCAACATACACAAACAGACTTTATAGAGCTTCCTGAAGACCTTTATTTGGAGAGTTCTCTCCTCTCCCCTCTGGTATTCTTCCTTAACAACTATAGTCACCACAATTCCAGTCTCTTTCATCAATTCCACTAGACAGCTACACTTCACTTAATTTCCTCCTCCTATTCTTTGGTCTGGAAAATGCCCCCAGGCAATTTATAAGGGCAATCATGACTCTCTTGTTTACTGCCTTCTCTCATGGATCACAGATTTGTACTGCCTGTTGCCCTATATCTGAAAGCTGTTGTTTCATATATTTTTTTGGTAGTTTTCTAGTTGTTTATGGCAGGAGAAAAAGTCCTGTTCATTTGTCATGGCCAGAGTAAAAATGTCCATGTTTCACTATTTTAACAACTGACTGTTTATTAAGCCCTAAATATGGCAGGAACTATAAAATATAAAAAAGAAAATTCTACCCTCCTGGTTAATCTTGGACAATCAAAATATTAATGATATAAATATATTCCAGAGATTGGAAAATTAAAAATTTTTTCAGAATTGTAAGCCTCTGGAGATCCATTAATGTTCTCACTGTCCATATATCATATGTTCTTACTCACAAGGGACGCAGACCAAATCCTTTAAGAAATATTATATATTATACTCTAGTATAGCATTTTCTTTTTCTCCTTTCTGATATTGTTAGCTATTGCAATAAGTAAACTGGATTAATTCAGATTTATTATCATTAGGTGGTTTCTGCTTTATTCCCATGCTTGTCTGAAGGCCTCTTCTACAATATGCAGACCAGAAGAAATTAGACAGACTCAAATCTTGGTTCAAAAGACTGTGACAGATAATCTTATTTACTGATAAAGGAAGAAACCTGTGGGACAGGCTTCTCAGTATAAGCCAATATTGATATCTTGAGTAGACACCAATCAGATTGTAATAGGGGACTGAGTCAGGATTTCCAAGATTATGTTTTAGACCAGGAGCAGATGAGTTTGTAAAAGCAGATTGATAACCCAAGGTATACCAGGATGAGAACTAAGCCAGACTGGAGGAACTGATGAGGACAATCTAATTGTGGTTATCACTTTGGAATTTTGTTGGTATTGTTTTTTAGTGTTTTATATTTTGATGAGTATATAAGAACGCTGTTTCTCTTTTGACTTTTCTCCAACTCCTGAGTTATGCTTGTGCAAAATATTCTTTGTATTTAGTATCTTGTTCTCATCGACCCCTCAGAATTCAGGAACAAATACTTTTACTGAGTCCTTGACTTTTCATGGCAATGCAGTTACCTGCTGCATAGGTTTAATAACAATCTCTCCTCCTTTTCACCAGGATATAACTGGGCAAATTGGTTGTACAATTAGGGCCATAACTGGAAGGTCATATTTGAGAAGGCATTTCATTTTAATCTGATATGACTAGGTCCTTGTCCTCATTAAGGACACAGTTGTAATTTATATTTTTAACTAATGCCTCTAAGCGTTCTGAGGCAAATTGTCTGGTATCTATTGTATAGAAACTTTAGAAGTTATTTATGATCACAAGAGGAGACTATTGAATTTTTCAAAAAACTTAGAAATGAGGCAAAAAGTTGATTGCTTGATTTTGTAATATCATGCTAGAACATTCTTTACCAACCCACCCGAGGGTCACCTGACTCTTGGGGAATGTATCTATATTTGAATTCTTATTACTATTGATTAGAGCCTGGATGATGTAAACTTAATGTCTGCACGTAGAAAACTGATAAAGATTATTATTATTTTGGTCTAATAGAGATGCAAATGATTTTTATCTGGTAGAAAAGTTAACCCCAAAGGTTATGGTTTTATTATTATACAGTATATTAACCAAGTTTGGATCTAACTTCAGCATTTCTTTGTTTCACTGATTATATATATGTTGGTTTCTCGTTTCTCTTTTGAGTGGGTTTTTTCATTCTGCTTGTTCCCTCATCAAAGCACAAAATAAAACTTGAACTCATACTCACTATCACTTGCACGAGAATTATGTTTTTAAGTTTTGAGAATTATACTTTCATAAAAGGATGTAAGAAAGCTCCACAGGAGTGTTAGTTGGGCTAGAGAAACATGAACTCAGATGAGCTTCTAGGATCAACTCTCAGAACTTCTGTATCTATTCTTATTTCATTATCAATCAGACTAACTACTTCATTTCCATGAATAATCTCAATAATAATAAATATACTAACAAAGAATGATCAACTCTCCACCATAATAATCATACCCATCTGAGAGACTGAATATACAAATGGATAGTGACTGGAAATCCTGACCCAATATCAGCAGCAAGCTGACTAGGAAACTCTGGCTCATGACTTGCAACAATCAGTTCAGGATCCCTCTTTCAACAGTAGACCTGAGAGTTAAATAAAGGCCTGAAAAGTAGGACAAAGTTTCCTAAAATGCATACCTGAAATATTTCCAATAAAAATCGACTGGGCCATAATTTAGTCATGCAGAGAAAAGATGAAACTACAAGAGATTTTCAGTACAGACTAGAAAATACCTTCCAACAATATTTGAGAGTTAAAGAAGGTGCTGATTTAACAACAATCCTTTCATTTCATCAATAGAATTAAACCAGAAACTGAAGGCTAATTTTGAAAACAGAGATGAGAATGGGAAACAGCCCCTCTAGCTGAACCACAACACCTGGCAGAACATTTTGAAAGGTCTTTAGAACAAAAATGAGACACGACCCCAAGTAAACTTGTGGCCCTGCTGATTAAACAGCTAGGTGGTCCACCTCCCAGCTGAAAACCTACTTACTGACAAGGACACTTGTAGATATTTTAAACAAAAGGCACACTGGAAAAAAGATGGTCTTATTTTACAAAAAAAGAAAATCCCCTCAATTCAAATCAATGAGGGTTCTCTGAGGAAGAAAATGTGCCCAAATATCTTGCCTTACCCTTAAACACTCAGAGTGAATTACTTACATAGATGGCCATCCTCATCAATTCCTGGTAGATATGGGTGCTACCTGTGCTCAACCTCTTCCTCAGAGTAAACACACCACACAGATAGTAGGTCTTTCAAATAACCCATAGATTTTTCCTACCTCCCAGCCCTTAACTGTAACCCTTTGACCCTTGCCTGAAAACATTCCTTCCTGCTTTGTGATACCACTGTTGTAAATTTATTAGGGAAAGACTTACTTTGTAAATGGAATTGTAATATTAAGTGCACACCAGAGGGACTATTTTTTGAAATTCCAGAGGATTCTTTTATTCATAATCAAATTGTGTCCTCTTTGGATATACCTTTGCCTTTTCCATTTTATTTGCTGCATACCTCAGATAAGAATCATGACACTATGCTTGACATTCTATGGGCTAAAAATTCCACTGGCATAGGCAAAATGATTGGATCAGAACCCAAACTGTTACCCAAACTTCCCTCAAATCCCTTGCAACCAGAATCAAAGGAAGGGCTCAAACCTATAGAAAGCCTTATAGCCAGAGGTCTTATATGTGGTACTAGCTCTCATAACACTCCCTTTTATGCCAGTAAAGAAACCAAATGGACAAGGATACCAATTTGTTCAAGACCTTAGGGCCATCAACAAAAGTTATTTTTGCTTCCCAATATTACCTAACCCAAATACCATCTGGTCATCAATTCCTCCCAAAGCAACTTGCTTCACTGTAATGGATCTCTGCTCTGCCTTTTTGGGTGTACCTCTAGACAAGAAGAATCAAAACTTTTTTGCATTCACCTGGGGAGGACAACAATATACCTGTACAATCATGTCCCAGGATTTCACTGAACCCCCCTCCTACTTTTCTCAGCTCCTAAATCAAGACTTAAAAGATCTAAATATTCCTTGTGATTCAGTTCTGATACAATATATAGAATGATCTCCTACTGTGTTCAAAGAATAAGGAAGCCCGTAAAAAGGTTTCCATTTATTTTCTCTCAGACTTAGCAGAAAAAGGACATAAAATTTCAAAAGATAAATTATATTTTAACCAGAATTCAGTCCATTATTTAGTGCATGACCTATCTAGTAATGGAAAAATACTTTCTCCTGAATGACTAAAGACCACCCAAACTTATCCTAACCCTTTCATAAAATGAAAATGGAGAGGATTTCTAGTTTTTACTGGATATTGCAGACAATGGGTGCCAAATTTTTTCTGAGACTATACAACCCAAACGTGAAGAGGCCTTCTGCAACCTGAAAAAAGCTCTTCAACAGCCTCCTTCCACAGGCATCCCTGACTACAAAAAGCCATTTCATGTATTTGTGCATAAGTGATCTGGACAAGCCTTAGGGTTTTAGCTCAACTTCAGAGGAACCTTCAAAATACCCACCACTTATTATAGCCTTACCCTTGACCTGGTTCACAGGCTTTTCTCCCCCTTGTCTGAGGGCAATAGCCACAACTGCAAAACTTGTTCATGCTTCTTCTGAATCAGTTCTAGGCTGCCCATTTGATCTTGACCTCATGGTTCATCGTACAGTACAGACATTACTGCCTGAGAACACAAAACACTTTTTAACCAGTCGATTAACCTCTCATGAGATTCTATTAATATCTCCCCCTCACATTACATGATTTACTGTTGCGATAACCCGAATCCTGCCATTCTCCTGCCCCTACCAAAGGAAAGGGAACATCATGATTGTCTCACGTCAGTCAGGGAACTCTCTGTAACTTGGTCAGATTTATTAGAGATCCCCATTGGGAACTCTGAGCTAATATTATTTGTTGATGGCTCATAATTCAAAAGAGAAACTGAAGGTTATCAAGCAGGATATATTATCACTAATTTAAGCTTTCCTTTGGAATATTATCCTCTACCTGTGGTAATATCAGTTCAGATGGCAGAACTTATTTCACTTTTTAGAGCTTGTCAATTGGGCAAAGGCAGAGGGTAAACACATATACAGATAGTAGGTATGCTTTTGGAGTAGTACATGACTTTAGGATGCTTTGGAAACCAAGGGGGTTTCTCACATCTGCTGGAACCCGCATCAAAAATGGACAACAAGTTAAGGAACTTTTAGATCCACTTCTGCTTCCTAAATAGGCTGCTATTATAAAAGTTGAGACCTATATAAAAACAGATAATATGGAAGCCAAAGGAAATGATCTAGAAGATCATTATGCCAATCAAGCCTTCTTAGATTAGGTTATGATCCTATCCAAACCCTGAAAGAATAAATTCCCGGAGGAATTTAAAGAGGCCATTATAAAATATCAATGTTTAGCCCCTGGTTTTGAAAAGGAATAAAGGAATAAATCGGGTTGTACCCTTCACGTAGATAATCTTTTGCACTCTCATGACAGCTGCTTGATGGCACCAGATTATTTCAAATGGACATTAACTAAATTTCTCCATTAATCTACACATCATGAAATAGATAAATTGGTTACTATATTAAATTAACATTGGTGGGGAAACATTAAAAAGACAGCTGAGGTTATTTCAAAGTTATGTGCCACATGTCAACAACGTGATCCTAGAAAAGCTGTAAAGGTGGGACATGGCCAGGAACCAAAACCTCGAGGGCCCTTTGGACACCCTCAGATAGATCTTATCCAGCTACCACCCTCCATGGGATTTGAATATGTTTAAGCTTACAGTCACTAAAAAGCTGCTTGATTTTTTATTTCCAACCTGGGGCATCCCAACTTTTATATCATGTGTTTGAGGCACACATATTATGGGAACAACTGTGAAAGAATTCTGCAAGGTGTTACCCCTTACTCAAAAACTACACTGTCCTTATTACCCACAATATTCTGGAAAGGGTGAAAGGATCAATGGCATCCTTAAACTAAGATCAGTAAAAGTTTCGGAAACCCTTGAGCTCCCTTTGCCAAAAGTACTCCCACTAGGTATACTCACATACTATACTCATGTAACAACAGGTTAAGGCTGCTTCCTATAACATCTTTCTAAACAGCCTCTTCATGATCTTTAACCAGATTATATATGTTGGAAGAGACATCAGAGAAAAACTGCTCTTGAACTTCTTTTGGAAGGGTCCTTATCAGGTACTGTTAATAACAAATACGGCAGTGAAACTCCAGGAAGACAATCCTTGGGTTCATGTTTCACAACTAAAGAAGAAATTCAGAATTCCTCACAATTGGAGGGCTAACCCAATCGGATACTTCAAACTGAGGATTCATGAGATTCTCTGGGAGCAGATGTTCTTTAGAAGCAGACATTGACCTAAGACCTTCAGAAAAAGCAGAAGACAACAGATAGTGAACAGCTTCTGCCCAAGACATTGATCCAAGACCTTTCCTATTGGTCATGATGCTGGTTTCTTGCATTTTATCCATAGAGCCTTAAATGCTTCTATACAGTCATTCTCTCAACAGATGATCACCATAATAACATGAAAACAAAAAGGTGAAGAAGATCTAGCAATATAGTTGACACAAAAACAAATGAACAATCTCTGAGTGGTGAAGATCTGTATCTCTAGCTGTCCCTGAATTGATCAACCTTTCAAGCAAGCAAGAGAATGACCAAATTTTTGCAGAAATGGAAAAGCCAATTATAAAATTTATCTGGAAGGGTAAGGGGCCCCAAATAGCCAACAATATCTTTAAAAAGAAGAATGAAGTTAGAGGACTCTCACTTTCAGATTTTAAAGCATATTATCTAGCTACAGTAGTAAAAATAGCATGGTATTGGCATAAAGATAGACAGAATGGCCAATGGAATTGAACCAAGAGTTTGGAAATAGACTTTCACATCTATAGTTAAGTGATTTTTGACAAGGCTGTCAAACCCACTCAGCTGCGTCAAAAAAGCATATTCAACAAACAGTGCTTAGAAAACTGGATATCTATATTCAAAAGAAAGAAGGAGGACCCCTATCGTATACCTTATAAAAATTTAATTCAAAATGGATCAAGGATATAAATATAAAAACTAGAACCATAAAACTCCTAGAAGAAAATGTAGAGAAACATCTTCAAGATGGTGTGATAGTAGTAGTTTCTTGGACCTTACACCCAAAGCACAAGCAACAAAAGAAAAACAGATAAATGGGACTGCCTCAGAATTAAACACTTTTGTATTTCAAGCTATTTTATTAAGAAGGTGAAAAGATAGCCAACATAATGGTAAAAAAAATCCTTGGAAACCATTTATCTGATAAGGGATTGATCTCCATGTTATATAAAGAGATCATACAACTTAATGACAAAACCTATATATTACCTAATATAAAATAGGCAAAATAATTGAATAGACATTTTTCCAAAGTAGAAATGCATATGGACAAAAAGCATATGAAAAAATGTTCAAACATCACTAGCTATTATGGAAATTCAGATAAAAACTACGATGAGATACCATTTCAACCTTATAGAATGGCTGTTATTAAAAAACAAAAACAAAAACCAGAAAACTACAAATGCTGGAGAGGATGTGGAGAAATAGGAACACTCCTTCACTGTTGGCAGGAGTGTACAATGTTGCAGCTTCTATGGAAGACGATTTGTCGGTTCTGCTATACTTAAAATGGCCTCTTGATGGCATTTTAAATATAGAACTGCCATATGATCTGGCAATCCCACTACTAGGAATATATTCAGAAGAACTGAAAGCAAGGATGCGAACAGATATTTGCACACCGATGTTCACAGCAGCATTATTCACAATTGCTAAAAAATGGAAACAACCTAAATGTCTGTCAACCAATGAATGGATAAACAAGATGTGGTATATTCAAACAATGGAATAATATTCAACTCTAAGAAGAAATCAACTGGGGAATCTCTAAGAAGAAATCAGTTGGGGAAGCACATGGAGGAACCTTGAGGATATTATGTTGAGTGAAATAAGCCAGACACAAAAGGATGAATAGTGTATGGTCTCACTGATATGAACTAAATACAATGAGTAGGCTTATGAAGTTGGCTATGAGGTGTAAGGTTGTTTGGGATGGAATGTGGGAAGAGAAGGGGGAAGAGGATGCTGGATGTATGTAGAATATTTAATAAGGTCAAATGCAAATGTGGTAATGGATGGACTTGATGGTAACACATTATAACAAATGTTAACAAACACTGTTGATTTATGGATAAGATTGTGGCTGAAACAAGTAGTCTAGGAAGATTAAGGTTAGTTGAAGGACAGCTGGAGGATACTATAGGGAATGGATAGGAATGATTTTGGCAGTAGATGAGGATTGTGGGTTAAGATAAATATAGGAATGTTCTTCTACTACAAGGTGTTAAGAAGGTAGTGATGCATGGGAAAATATAACTAATGTAATTTATAGACTATAGTTAATAATATTATGATGATTTTTTAGCAAAAGCAAAGTTGGTACTATATTAATGCTAAAGGTAAAAAAAAAAGAGGGATTTGCACACAGCAGGCAGAATGGAGAGGACTTTAGAGCAGCACTTGGAGGATGCAATGAAGAATCCATTCATTGTTGGAGTCCTATGCACAGATTCACAAGGACATAATCTGGGCTGCTGTGGGACCTTGTCAGATGAGCACGTTGGGGTGATTATCTGTTCTAGCCCAGCAAACAGCTAAGCTAAAGTCTGACACTGATATCCCTGTGGTATGTCTAGAACCAGATAACGGTAATATTATGATCCAGAAACATGATGGCATCACAGTAAAGGTGGACAAATTGGCCTCTTGATGCCTTGTATCAAATCTCCAGCCTTTCATAGGGACTTAATCCTACCTATGTTAATTATCTTACAAGTGCTATTAAAGCTCCAGTAGTTAGGCCATTCATTTAATGGTCATCGGACATTTTTCTATTTACTTTAAAGTAAGCTGCTTTTTGACACTCTATGGACTGACCTATCAAAATATTGGTAAAAAAGGATCATATTTTGAAGCAGCAGGTCCAGGTCACTTTGTATATAGAATCTGTTATGTTCAGTAAATCTGGTTGGAGGGAAAACAAATATCCAAGCCTCCAAATCTTTTAAATCAATGACAACAATACTTTACACACCTTCTGACCATGCAGCCGTGCAAGCAAAGAAAGTTCCACAATCAAACCTAAAAGTAAAGTTCCCAGACAGCTATAATATTTCAATCCCAAATTTCAGGATACTCCTCAGTAGCCATAGTAATAATATAACTAAACACTACAAGCATACCACTTAAATATATCAAAATAAAACCATTAATCCTACAAATCCATCCAAATTTATTATAAGAACATATGCAATCCTACCAGTTACAACTAACCCAAGACATCCACAGACCAGAGATGGTTTTGAAGAAAAGTTGTGAAAAACAAAAACAATGATAATATTTAATAAAAATACCAAATATGCCATAGTTCCCACATGGAATCTAACCATGATCAACATATGAAAACTCACTCATTAATTAAAATTAGCCACTCATTTTTTATCGATCTTCTGCCCCATTAAACAGCTCAGCCAACAAAACTTTAGCTCAGTTTTAGAAGTATGTAATTCTACAAACCCTACTAAGAGTTTTCTGAGCATACATTATACATCAGATACAATAACAGCCTTCTCCTCTGAACTACATATCTGCCAAGATCCTATCTATACACAGAAACCTTGAATGGCAGAGCAGTCCTATTATTTTCATTTATGGAAAGAGCATTTATGGGCTATGCACTTCCAAGACAACAAATATTCTGAGGAGCTTTAATAATTACAAATCTACTCTCAGTTATTCCTTATATTGACATTAGCTAATAGAATGAATCTGAATTACAGACTCAGTAGTTAAGTCTAACCTAATTCTTCACTTTTCAACTATTTTTACATGAAACGGGATCAAATAAGCCATCAGAATAGCACCCAATACAAATAAAATTCCATTCCACCCTTAGTCACTCACAATCCAAAATACCTGAAGATTTATTTTCTTTATTGCACTATTATCTGATAAAGGAGCTATTTTCACAGCTGCTCTCTCACACCATGCTAACTCTGTTGCCACATGTGCCAGCAATACGTACTTTCTATTATGTGCAGATAGGTATTTTCAAAATCAAAGTCTCACATGAGTATATCTAATTAGCATAACCTAGGTCATGTGGACTCATCCAAAATAAGCTGCGAAATCTAAATGGTTTTATTTTCTAGCGTGAGAAGGCAGGTTTTACCTTTATCAAATGCAAATCTGACCTTTTCTTTTGCCCACCTAAAATCTTCAAGGATAATTCTAAACTCTCTAACTTGTTACTTAAAAATTTCTATAATCTCCCTTTAATATGTTTTCCCAGACTCTTCTCCCAATTCATCTACCATCTCCTCCCCACCCCACACCCTTTCCCTAATCTCTCCCTCCTTCTTCCTCTTTTACATATGCCTACACACACACACATGCACACACACATATACCACATATCCTCTTGCTCCATTAGACTGTAATCTCTAAAAGACATCACTGTTGCCCATGGTTCCCCTTGGTGATATTCTCTCAGCTCAAATGACACCTTGAATGAAGTATTCTTCAGCTCCCACAAGGAGAGCCATTCACTGTGCTCTCAAAATTGCCTAGCATACAATACATGCTTTATATTTTACTACACTTATTATTATTGGCTTATATATCTCCTACTTTCAGAATCCCCCATCCTCATCCTTCAGACTGAGTTAAAAATTGTTCTTCTGTGTTCCTGAGGCAACCTGAAATTAACTCTGGCTTAGCACTTATCACATGTATTGTAATTGTGTTTCCTTCACTAGTCTGAACTCCATTAGGGCTGGATGTGTGCTTATTCACCATTGTAATTCATGTGCCTAGTACCCAGTAGGTATTCAATAAATATTTGTTGAATGGCAAGAAGAAGTAAACAAGAAGAAATATGTTTCCTTGTCCGCACCTTCTATAAGACTGAGAGCTACTTAAAATGCCCAGGAAAATGCTATCTACACACATGGTAGGCACACTGTAAAAGTTTATGAAGTGCTTGACTAAAAAGGAATAAATGATAAGAGTAAGTTTACAAGTTTGTCTTCAACTTTTTGATGAATGCAGAAAGCAGCAATAAGAATGAATTACTGGAAAGGCCCTCTTGCCAATTCTAGAGTCCTGCTACCAAACAGGGATGAAATCATGTGCCTATCTTTGCCTCTGCTTAATAGCTCCAAGAGCAGCACATGACTTGACACACAAGAGGGATTCAATGCAGGTTTGTTAGGCTGAGGAATATGTCTTACCCGTGGCTCTAAAAACCATTTTCCTGCATTCAGCAGTGTCAGGAAATCCCAGCGGAAGAAAGCACTGTGGTTTAAGGAGGCTTCTGGCAGGATCTCGTGGATATCGGTTGTTCTTCTCAGGTCATGGTCATGCATGAGGAAAGGCACATGATCTACACTGCAGACAGAGGGGGAAAAGAGGGGCAGGGGTAGATAAGATTGTACTCATCCACTTTGTCAGGTAGGCTCTTCAGAGAGCCTATCAAGATCACAAGTCTTTCTAGGGCTCCTCCCTCCCGCCCAAATCTTATCAAAGGACTAAGTACAAGTCATTTACACTTCAACATCAATATTTTTCTGCCCTAGGAGCATTTTTTCATGATCTATAATAATCATATTAGTGAGAGTGAAAAAATATATTTCCCCATTTAGCAACTTCCCAGCATCGGGAAAACAGCAGGTACAGTAGTGGCTTAAGAGCAAGGTGAATGGGGCAACACCCTGAGGTCCCAGGATCATACAAAGCAGGTTTTCACGCAATCTTTGTGTTCTTCTGACCCTTCCCCCAAGAAGGTAGTTGCCATCGGTATCTCTTCACATCAGATGGTACTCTTGGACAAGTTTCTGCTATCTGCTATTTGCCTTGGAGAACCTCTCCTTCTATGAAAATTTCTGTTGCCTTCTCAAGAAAATACCTATGAAAAGAACTTCCACAATAACCATAAGGGGGCAACAGTATTGGGAGTTATCCTCCTGCCATAAAACAACTAGAAAACAGGACAAGATAAAAGAAACAACTGTGTTTGGTCAATGGACAACCATTGTGATCCCTGTAAAAGGGAAACAAATGAGATAAGCCCTACCATAATCCAGGCTTTCTTCCTGTGGGTGAAGACTGGACTGCTGCACAGGGTGGGGAGTGGGGCCTAAAGGAATACTGCTATATTAATGAATGAGGAAAAATAGATCAGAATTAGGGGAGGTCAAGGCAGCTAAAAGTTGTGTCCCAGAGTTCCACAAAGGATGTAGTTATATAAATAAAGAGTGCCAGAAATCTTCAAAGAGGTACCCCCACTCTGTGGCTAAATACCAATCTATAAATGTGTAGGGTAAAACTCTACAGAGTTTAGCAAGAACAATTTCCAAGGGAAAAAACAAACAAACAAACAGAAAGTTCTACAACAAACAATTTTCAGAGCTCACACAGTTGTGTGAATCATTCCATTTCTATCCAGTTAGAGTAGAAAGACCTCAATGAGGTCATTCTTTAGAGACTCCAGAGGGCCACATCTTAGAAATGTCTTCAATTTTTTGAAGAAAATGGGGTTAATTTAGACAAAGAATGAAGGCTCCTTTGAGTCACCAAAAACAAACAAAACAACAACAAAAAGAAACCCACACACCAAAAAACACACACAAAACTTAAAAACAAGTATCTAGAAAAGTTCAACATTCTTTAGAAAAATACAACAAAATATAGCATCCAGCCATGTAAAATCACAATGTCCAGGATATAACCAAAACTTAAGGACTTGCAAAGAATCAGGAAAATGTGACCCATAAACAGAAGAAATTACTCAATAGAGACAATCTCAGAAATGAAAGAGATGACAAAATTTGTAATAAGGGTATTAATGTAAAACAAAAATATAAATGATGTAAATAATAAGTGTAAAGGAAAATGAACATAATGAGAAGAAACAGAAATGAAAATATAAAAAGAAACAAATAGAATTTCTGGAGACAAAAACATATAACCATAATGAAAATTTCAATAAATGGAATTAACAGCAGATTAGATAATGCAGATAATGTAAAGACCAGTGATATTGAAGATGTAGCAATAGAATCTATCCAAAATGGAGCACAGAAAGAAAAATCACAGAAACAAAAAAGAATAGAGGATAAGTGGCTTGTGAGACAAAACTAAGCAATATTATATATATGTAATTGGGGTCCTAAAAGGAGGAGAACAGCAGAAAAAAGTATTTGAAGAAATGAAAGTTAAAGTTTTTCAAAATTTGATGAAAAGTATGCATCAATAGATTCAAGAATCTTAATGAAGCCCAAGAGAGATAACTATAAGAAGTCACCATACAAG
>PVKH010006157.1:0-21324 GCA_004027955.1 Chaetophractus vellerosus
TGCAAGAATATAATATTTTATTAGAATGTTCTGCAAAATATGTCAGGTTCCAAATACAAATACATATTTGTATACTCAAACCCTCTTATTAGATTGTCATGAAATATACCACAAAGAGAAAAATAAATATTTATCTTCAGAAACTATATATTAATTTAATAGGAAATCAAGAAATAATTTGAGATAAATGCTCAAGTTAGTTTTATTATATTAAGTTGAAAAAATATGTTGAATTAAATAAATTTTATATGCTTAACATAATATATGAAGTTATTATATCAACTTTAATGAGTTAAAACCATTGCTGTGACTTCCTCAATTAGAAATTTTACAACAATAAGAATAATAAATAATAAAAATTTATGAATTAACATCATAATATAGCATATATGGACATATGGAATATGCAATGAATCTAAAACACCTACCTAGCAATATATTTATAGAACATTGAAAACATTATTATATTTTTCCAAATATATTCTTCCTAGTGTCAATGATTTAGAATAATATTTTAAAATTGTTATATCTATAATTTATTGTATGACAGGTTAGTTTTTGCATAGATATTTCAGTATTAATTAGGGTCCTCCAGGGCCGGCTCGATAGCCCAGTGGATAGGGTGCCGGCATACCACATGGGAGGCCCTGGGTTTGATTCCCAGGGACCTCTCCTAGTGGGCAGACCACCTTGAGAATGGAAAGCCACCATGGGCAGGCCAGAGCCACCGTGGGCAGGGCAAGAAGCTGCCATTGACAGGGCAAGAGCCACCACGGGCAGGTCAGGTCGCCTGCGAATGGAGTGCAGCCAGCCACCCGCGAACTGAAGCAAGCGTCGGCCATGAATGGACGCAGAGACCGCCCACAAGTGGGGAAAGCCGTGCCTGCACAGTGACCACTCTCGGCGCATCCCCGCAGTGGGGGGAAGGGGAGATATGAGATATGTTATAAAATAAATAAATCTTTAAAAAAAAAATTAGGGTCCTCCAAGGAAACAGAATCTACAGGTTATATGTACTTTTTTGTGTGTATTTGTAATGTAAATATTATAGCATATATTTTATGATATGACATTTATTATAGGACTAGGCTTACACAACTGTGGGGATGGGCAAGTCAAAACCCTATATGGCAGGCTACAAGTGAGGGTCACTAATCAATGTTTTCAATGAAATTCCTAGGAAGAATTTGCTGACTGAAGAAGTGGGGGACATTTTTCACTCTGACTGCTCAAATCATCATTTCTTCCTTTAAGATTCTGAAAAGTTGGATGAGACTTTTCTCATTGTTGAAGATTCTGAAAAGTTGGATGATACTTTTCTCATTCAGTTGACTGTAGACATTATAAGCCATAGATGCAGTCAACTAATTGATGATATCTATCTGTGAAATTTCCTCCCATTAACAATAAGGTCCATGCTTGCTTGACCAAACAAATGGACACCATGTGTGGGACAAGTTGACAATGAACTTAATCACCATAGTCATCTATTTTTATTTTGAAATACAATTAAAATAAACTTATTTTATCACATAAAGGAATTCTTAATTGTTTTAGATTTGACAATGGTTTAGTGATAATATTTAAAAGAATCTAAATAGTTAAGTGTTTTCCCAACTCTCAAAAATTGTGCTTTTGAGTCTCTCCATACAACAGCCAGAGAGATAATCTTAAATTCTTATTCACATTGATATCTACCTCTGCCCAAATCCTTCTAGTGACTTTTGAATAAATCCAGTTATTCAGGCCTTCATGATGAGTCACTGGATCCATGCATCTCCTCATTCATAGCACATACTGCTGTCCTAACTTTATGAAGCTAAGCTTATTGCTTCAGGTACTTTGTTCTGTACCCTACTACTCTCTTTCTACACAAATTCATATTGACTAGTTTCCTCAATTTATTCCAAACTCTCCCCAAATATCCCAGCAAAGTCAGGCCTTTTCTGGACAACAAATTTAACATAGTAGCTTCATAATATTATATCACATTGCCTTGTTTGTTTTTATTTTGTCAGCTTTGGAATTACTTAAAAATTATTTATCTGTAAAAACATGTTGTGTATATGTTTTCCCCTTCATTAAGTAAGCTTCTGAAAGGCAGATATATGTCATTATGGTTTACTTATGTGAATGTATGGTTATAAAACTTTAGCTACTTTTAGTTTTTATTTTCTTGTAATCATATTTATAACTGAATGGTATTCATAAGTGAGATTTTTCCAAATATCATGCCTTGAAATATTCAAAAATATACTAACTTTTCTTTTAAAATTTAAAAAGTAACTACCATATGCCAAGAAGTATTCTACATATTTTTTGTACTAAAATATTTACTTCTTCCACAGACAATATCGATTATCATTATTGTATTTATTACAACTACCATGTCCATTATATAAGTGAGCAGAGAGATCTTATTCTCAGTCATACAGATATAAGATTGCTATTAACCCCTCAGTTATATTCTGTTCCATCTTCTCCATTTTTGAAGTATACATCATAGCATAAGAATTCATGTTATTTTAAAAGTTAAGACTAAGGTAACATGATAGCTAATGGCCTGGTTTGCTTTGAAGTATAGCATATTATAATATATTTATCCTCCTAGTTCAGATATTTTCTCTTCAGCATATTTATATTTCTGAGTTCATTTTGATAATGTGTATCTATGAATAGACTTGCACACACTCATAAGCAAATATTCACTCATGTACAAATATGTCTGCTCTAAGATTTCATGTGATAAATTATAATATTTGCATTAAGATACATCTCAACAATTTATGAGATAAAGTTAATGGTTGAAAAGACTAAAATTTATCCAATATAACTTCTATATTCTATGGTGTTCCAATTAAAACCACAAAAGGATTTCAGAGAAAAGAAGTTGATTTTAATAATCTTGAACTTATGAAAGAGCAAGTTCTAATATTAGGTCTATATACAATCCTCATGCCCATGAGAAAATATCCATCCTGTACCTTCCTATAAAACAACATGGCACTCAAACAAGAGAAACAAAATGGAGTCCATTGTTGATTGAGATAGATACTTGTTTGTGAGAAAAATATTGTATTATTTTAGAATGTGATTTCTGACACCTGTACCTCTGGAAATGCCACCTTGTATAAGATGAAAAATCTTGAGAATTTTACCTAATCTCTCTGCTCCTGATATACATGTTTGACAATTAAATGAGATAATAAAAGTAATGTATTTAAAATATTGTATGATATTTAAAATATTATAGATAAAACAATAAATCAGATGTATCTATTTTTTAAAATAATCTTGCATATTAAATTTAAGGTAAGGTAAATTTCTTTGATTACTAACTGAAATTTAATAAACTTATTTAAAGATATGTAACTAGTGTATCTAATTATGGTTAATTTTAAGAAATTTGTAGATGAATTTTATAAACTGAGGCATTTAAAAGGCTATTTCCAAGAAGCCATTATTTATTAGAAACTTAAGTTGATATTAATATCAAAAAGTTAATTTGTGACAGGGAAAACTGTCATCAGTCACCTCAAACTGGATATTAAAGTGGTGATAACATGGGACAGGCTTCAAGTGAGCATGTTAGTGTTCATCCTGTCATAGTAACTATGACTTGTCATGAATAAGATTCAGTTACTTGCAACAATGAGAGCTTGATGTACTGGTCTGTCTTCCCCTATTAGGCACTGCCTCTGCTCTCAAGAGACTCATGCCTTTCTATTTGCAAACATAGTGGATTCCCCAGGATGGGAGTCCAACACCTTCCCACTCATTGTGTGGGTCTCCACCCACTGACACAGCCCAATATGACAAGATGAACATTCACACACTCCCTAGAAGCCTGCTCCAGGTGTGCCCTGTCACACATGTCCCCAACATCCAATACCCTAAACCAATAACACTCCACTGCCATATTTGCCAAAAGAAAATTTGCAACATTGTAGTTTCAACCACATACCTGCAAATTACCAGAGGTCACCTACTTCCTCCAGATACTCTCCCCAGTGTTTGTTGGACAGTCCAACACACCCACAACATCTTACCCATCTTCCAGTACTGACTAAGTAGCATCACTGCATGACTGTCCATCCAGTAGTGAACAACTACACCCTTCCACCTTATCAAAGATTTTGTCCATATTGGCATTAGCTCACAACCTTAGTCTCCCTTTCTGTCTCCTGCAAATGTATCTTCCAGATTCTAGCTCTGTGAGTCTGCTCAATTTGCTTAATTCATATCAGTGAGGTCATATAATATTTGTCCTTCAGTGTCTGGCCTGTTTCACTCAATATAAGGGCTTCAACATTCATGCATGTTAACTCATGTGTTTACACTGCATTCCATCTTACAACTGAGTAATATTCCATTGTATGTATATACCACAATTTGTTTATCCATTCATCTATTAATGGACATTTGAATTGTTTCCAACTTTTGGTAATAGGGAATAATGCTGATATTAACATTGGTGAGCATATATCTGTTCATTTCCCTACATTCAATTCTTCTGGGTATATACCCAGAAGTGGGATTGCTGGATCATATGGCAGTTCTACATTTAGCTTACTGAGAAAATGCCAAACTGTCCTCCACAATGGCTGTACCATTCTACATTCCCACTGACAGTGGATAAGAGTTCCATTTCCTCCTCATCATCTCCAACACTTGTTGTCCTCTATTTCTTTAATAACCTCCAGTCTAATGTGTATAAGATAAGATCTCCTTATAAATTTAATTTGCATTTTCCTAACAGCTAGTGTTGCTGAGCATCTTTTCATGTGTTTTTTAGACATTAGTATTTCTTCTTTGGCAAAGTGTCTATTAAAGACTCTTGCCCATTGTTTAAATGGGTTGTTTTTCTTCTTTTTTAGGTGTAGGATTTCTTTACATATGATGGATATTAGGCTCCTATCAAATACAAGTTTACCAAATATTTTCTCCCATTGAGTAAGCTGCCTCCTCACTTTCTTGACAAACTCTTTTGAGTTGCAAAATGTTTAAATTTTCCGGTGGTCCCATTTATCTTTTTTATTTCACAGCTCATGCTTTGGGTGGAAATTTCATGAAACCATTTCCTAATAAAAGATACTGTAGAGTCTTCCCTAAGTTTTCCTCCAAGATTTTTATGGTCTCATTTCTTATATTTAGATCTTTGATCAGTCTTGAGATAATTTGTGTTTAAGGTGTGAGATGTTGTTCCTCTGTCATTTGTCTGAATATGGATATCCAGTTCTCCAAGAAACATTTTTTGAAGAGGACATTTTCTCCAAATTGAATGGGCTTGGTGGTCTGGTCTGATATTAGTTGGCTGTTGTATTAGTCAGGGTTCTCTCAGGAAACAGAATCAACAGTAGATATCAGCCAATAATAAATGATTTTATAAAAGTCTCTCACTTGACCATGGGGATGCACAAGTCCAGGATGCACAGGCAGGCTGCAACCTAGGGGCTCTGATGAAAGACCAATGAAAGGACATTGATGAGTTTCTGGGAGAAGTTGGCTGTCTAAAGATGAGCTGGAAAATTCTCTCTGAATGTTGAAATCACTTCCCCTTTTAAGGCAACCAACTGGTTGGATAAAAGCATAATCCATTCTTGATCCAATTTCCCTGATTGATGCAGATTAATCAGCCATCCATGCAGTAAACTCACTGGTGAATGAAGTCCATAAATGCTCTTGTATTATAATTAACCCAGTGCTTGCTGGACCTAATACCTGGAAAAACTTATCCAGCCAAGTTGATACATTTGCCTAAACATCACAGTCCACCCCTTGTCAACTCTACAACCATACACATTACCTGAAGCAAAACTCAGTCTCTAAGTAAAAACAATAACATACAAGCACACATATATATTTCCACCTAACAATGTTTAACTCCCCTGTGTACAACCAGAAATGAATTAATTCCACACAGAATAGTGTGCAAGTCCTTGGGTAATATTGACTCTTAAACTTGACACCCTTAAATATTATGACATGAAATTAATACAACTTTTCATATGATAGGGGAAAAGGTTGTGGAAGAAAACAAGAAATTTGTTTTGTGTACATATACAATCATACTCATATTGAAACAGGGAAGAATGGTTCATTACTATTACAGTCCTCATTTCTGTAACTGCTCACATGGCCAAAGTTCTTATTTATCACTACCTTCTTCCAGTACTCATTCCATGTTCCCATTACCTTCAGTAAGCATCTCTGCTGCCCGTGGTTCTTTACCTGGTGGGGTGACCCAAACATTCATTCTTGAAGATTCTGGGCCATTGTTAGTCCTGCTTGAATTGGTTTGTTGCAATTTTCCATTGACTTTAATCACAGGGCATGGTAGTACTAGGAGATGCACTAGAGGATCTCCTGCACTACAGGGGCAACTCTTCTTTACCCCCATTATGTAGATGTAGTCTGGTTTCCCCTTGAGAGTCAGGATCTATCACCCCACCCAACAGAGTATTTCCCTTCTTTGAATATTGAATCACAGGCAAATGAAGCCCAAAGTGGCCAGGTGGCAATCTTAACTTCCAGTTCAATGGAATTATCATTGTGTTCTCTGGTGGCAATACACCTCCTTTTGGGACTAAACTTGTAGACCAGCAGAGCTTAAGGTTGGAGTGATAGGAAGCAAAAAATTTCCTAGTGGGTGACTAGTTATAATAGTGAGTGGTGCCACTCCCATTTCCACCCCTTGATTCCTGGACCCATGAATCCTGGTTATGGGGAAAAACAGGATGATAGAGAGGACACTGATTTAGCGCATACACAGCCTCCTGGAGAACATTGCCCCAGCCCCGCAAGGTATTGCCTCCTAGTTGACACCGTAATTGCATCATTAAAAGGCCATTCCACTGTTCTATTAATCCAGCTCCTTCAGGATGATGGGGAACATGGTAAGATGAGTGAAATCCATATGCACGTGCCCATTCCCACACATCATTTTCTGTGCAATGTGTTCCTTGGTCAGTAGCAATGTTGTGTGAAATGCCATAGTGGTATATAAGAATTTTGGTAAGTCCATGAATGGTAGTTTTGGAAGAAGCATTGCATGCTGGAAATGCAAACCCATAGCCATAGTATATGTATATTACAGTTAAAAAAAATTGCTGCCCCTTCCATGGTGGAAGTGTCAAAAGTAGTCAAACCACCACCAGATAGCAGGCTGACCACATCAAGGAATTTTACCATGGCAAATCAGGTGTCTAAACCACAGACATGCTAGACCATCATTTGGTCCATGTTTAATTCAGCCAACCAAACAAACTGTTAGAGCCCTTTCTAACCCCTCTTGCTACAGCATTGAATCCAGAATTTCTGCTTAGTGGGCCAATATCAATAAATTCAGCCTGATCCAACTTTAAATTCCTTCCACCAATGTCCCATACACTAAGTATCCATTCCCATACATAGTCCGCTGATTTCTGTCTATATAAGTGAGAAATCTCATGCAGTTCTTTCAAAATATAGTGTACTTCCTCATTGGTTCATGCTTTGTATTTCACTTTGGGGGCTTGTTGTGATTTTAGTCTGGTAACATGTCTCAAAGACAAGAGGGGTGGAGGGGAGGGTAAGTAGGTTTAGAGATGTCTTGCAGGCTACTGACTTCTGGGCATTCCTTTGCATTTTCTTCTGGTGAGACATGGTTAATCTCTTCAGGCAGGGGTTAAAAGGCAGATTCCTCAGGGCAGGGTGGAGGCTGGGCAGTGGATACTGGAGTTTTGCTGGTACCTGCCTCATGGATGGGAGGAGGTTCAGACACTCTGGGGAAGGCCAGAGGCTGTGCAGTGCAGATTTCAGTTTGGCTGGTACCCACCTCAGAGCTAGAAGGTGTGGTCTCCACAGGGCAGGCCATCACAGGATTATCTGGTAAAGTCTCAGCAGAATTTAGAATTACAATATCCAAACCAATATTTTCATCATCACATATGTCTCCATCCCAATACTCGAGGTTCCACTCTTTTCCAATCAATGCCCTAACTTTAATTGCAGAAACCCTGCAAGGTTGAGATTTTAGTTTTCTCTGTAGTTCTGCTACTCATATAATAAGTGTCTGGGTTTGATTCTCAGATATCTCAAGTCTTTGACTACAAGAGAAAAGATTTTCTTCCAAGGCACATGTAGAAACTTGCATATCATTTATGTGGCATTTAAGTTTCAAATTGAAGACTTTAGCTCATCCCTTTCTTTTTTAACTGTATCCAGAGTATCTAGGAGAAGCCAGCCAACATCATTATACTTTTTTACTCCACAAAATTCTGTTTAGTTATGGAAAACACTCTCACCCCAATCCTTGCTTCTTATAAGTGTGGAAGTAGGGGAATCCTGTGAAGCTATTTAACATATCTCTATTGCCAGCTCATGCCATGGACTCTTAGCAACCTCATCATTTTTGGAAAGGGAGTCATTACTACCCTTGAGTCCAATTAGAGTAGAGAACCACCTCAGACATCCTATGTTTAAGACTCTGATCCTCAAGAACCACCCTTGCTACCAGCTGTATTAGCGTTCTCTCATGAAACAGAATCAACAGGACATATCTGTCAATAATAAAAGATTTTATAAGAGTCTCTCACTTGAACGTGGGGATGCACAAGTCCAGGTTCTGCAGGTAGGCTGCAAGCCAGGGGCCTCACTGAAAGGTCCTTGATGAATTTCTGGGAGAAGTTGGCTGTCCAAAGATGAGCTGGGAAATTCTCTCTGAATGTTGAAATCATATCCCCATTTAAGGCAGTTAACTGAATGGATAAAAGCATCATCCATTCTTGACCCAATTTCCCTGATTGATGCAGATGTAATCAGCCATCCATGCAGTAAATTCACTGGTGATTGAAGTCCATAAATCTCTTGTATTACATTTAGCACAGTACTTGTTGGACTAATCCCTGGACTCAATTAACTGGCTTAGTTGACACAATAGCCTAACCATCACAGCTGCCTATGCAAGGGTCTATATCAGAACTCTCAACTCTGTTCCAGTGGTCAGTATTTCTGTCCTCATGTCAATGTCATGCAGTTTTGACCACTGTAGTTTTTAGTATGTTTTAAAGTCAGGTATTGTGATTCCTCTGATTTCATTTTTCTTTTTCAATGTCTTTGGCTATAAGAAGCCTCTTGCCCTTTGAAATAAAATTCATAGTTAACTTTTCCCATTCATTAAATAATGTCGTGGCAATTTTTCTTGGGATTGTATTAAATTTGTAATTAATTTTGCATAAGATAGACATCTTAATGATGTTTAGTCTTCTTATCCATGAACAGGGAATATTCTTCAATTTGTGTTCTTTGATTTCTTTTAACAGTGTTGTGTAGATCTATGCATATAAGATGTTTACATAACTTCCTCCCAGTTTGAGACATGACTCCCATTGATGAGCCTCCATTGCACTGAAAGATTACTACCAACCTCAGATGGCAATGCAAATGGGAAAGAATATAAAAAAATGGAGAAAATATAAAGACAAATTAGTTTATAAGGCTAAAAGACTTCAAATGAGTCAGGCCCTGAGCCTCAACAGAGTTGCAACACCTACTCTCTAGTTCATTGGACTCACCCAGGACAATTAACAAGAAGGTGATGATGGACAACCACCATAGAAAGGACCTGAGAGAATCTATAATTGCAACAAAAGAGTCCCATCCATTGGCTGTATGGGACTGAAGACCCTCTCAATTAGAGGTGGAGTGGTCATCATCACCCCAGATTCCTCAGGATTTGGGCATGAACTATTGACTAGAGTGGACTTGCTGATATTCTACTATAGACTTATTGTGATTCTAGTAATGGAAGAATGTATATCATTGATGTAGATGCAGTGGTCACTGGAGGCTCTGAAGTCAGGGAGTTGGAAAACAGGTGTAGTATGGGGACACTTTCAAGACTTCTGAGTCATCCTCAATGACATTGCAGTGACAGAGACATTCCATTACGTATCTGTCACATCGTAAATGCTGAATAAATTTGACCTCATTTTAAAAAAAGACATTTACATATTGAGCTAAATTTATTCCTAGGTATTTAATTATTTTAGTTGTTATTGTAAATGGGATATTTTTCTTGATTTCCTCCTCAGATTGCCATTATTTTTATACAGAAAGACTACTGATTTTTGCACATTAACTTTTTAACCTGCCACTATACTATGGAACTCATTTATAAGCACTAGATACTTTGTTGTAGATTTCTCAGGACTTTTGAGTTATAGGGTCATGTCATCTGCAAATGGAGAAATTTTTAATTTTCCTTTCCAACTTGGATGCCTTTTATATATTTGTCTTGCCTAAGTGCTCATGCAATTACTTCTAATACAATGTTAAAAAAAGAGTGGTGAAAGTGGGCTTCCTTTCTTGTTCTAGATCTTAGATGGAAAGCTTTTAGGATTTCATCAGTGAATATGATGTTAACTGTGGGTTATTCATATATAACCTTTATCATGTTGAGGAAGTTTCCTTCTATTCCTATCTTTTGAAGTGTTTTTTTAAATCAAGAAATGGTGCTGTATTTTGTCAAATGCATTTCTGCATCTCTAGAACTGATCTAGTGATTTTTTTCTTTTGATCTGTTTATGTGGTATATTACATTGATTGATTTTCTTATGTTGAAACATCCTTGTATAACAGTGATAAAACCCACCTGGTCATGTTGTACAATTCATTTTACATGTTGTTGAATATGATTAGCAAGTGCTTTGTTGAGGATTTTTGGATCTAGATTCATTAGAGAGATTGGTCTGTAGTTTTCCTTTCTTGTGACATCTATGTGTGTCTTTGCTATAAAGATGATATTGGCAACACAGAATGAGTTTGGCAATTTTCTTTCTATATTTTGGAAGAGTTTAAGGAGGATTGGTGTCAGGTTTTTCTGGAATGTTTGTTAGAATTCACCCATGAAGATATCTGGTCAATGGCTCTTCATTTTTTGGATTTTTTGATGAAAAATTCTAACTCGTTATTTGTGATTAGTCTGTTGAGTACATCAATTTCTTCTTTTGTCAATGTAGGCTGCTTGAGTGTTTCTATAAATTTGTCTATTTCCTCTAGATTATCCATATTGTAGGCATACAATTTTTCAAATTATCCTCTTATGGTACTCTTTATTTCTGTGAGGTCAGTGGTGATATCCTCTTCCTCTTTTCTAATTTTATGTGTTTGCATCTTCTTTCTTTTTTTCTCCCTAGTCTAGCTAAGAATGTGTCAATTTTATTAATCTTCTCAAAGAACTAGCTTTTGATTTTGTTTGTTTCTAGTGCTTTATTTGGCTCTGTTCTTATCTTTGTTAGTTCCTTCTTTCTAATTGTTTTGAGGTTCGCTTCTTGTTCTTTTTTATAATCACTTCAGGTGCGCAGTCAGGTCTTATTTCTTATTTTAATTCTTCTTATTGTTTAATATAGTCATTTTAGGACTATGAATTTCCCTCTTAGTACAGCTTTTGCTGCATCCCATAGGTTTTGATATGTTGTGTTGTCATTTTCATTCGTTTCAAGGTATTTACTTCTTTCATTTGTTTTTTTTCCTACTTGATCCACGGTTTGTCTAAGAGTGTTTTGTTTAACTTCCATATCTTTGTGCCTAATCTGGTTCTCTGTCCCTTACTGATTTCCAGCTTCATTCCATTGTGGTTAGAAATATTGCATTGTATAATTTCAATCTTTCTGAATTCACTAAGAGTTGTTCCATCACCTAGCATGTGGTCAATCCTGGATAATAATCCTTTTCTCTCAAAAAGAATGTATATCCTACTGTATTTGGGTGTAATGTTCTTTATATGTGTATTAGGTACAGAACCTGTAATATATTATACAAAGTCTTTGTTTCTTTATTGATTCTCTGTTGAGGTGTTCTGTCTAATGGTGATAATGGTATAATGAAGCCCCCACTATAATTTTAGAGGCATCTATTTCACCAGTTAGTTTCTCCAGTGTTTACCTTATGTATTTTGTGGCACCCATGTTAGGTGCATAAATATACATGATTTTTCATTCTTCTTGATTGATTATCCTTTTTTAAAAAAATATATAGTGTCATTCTTTGTCTCTTACAATAGTTTTTCATTTAAAGGATATTTTGTATAATATTATTTTAGCAACTCCTTTTATTTTTTGGTTATTGTTTGCATGTAAAATTGTTTTCCAAACATTCACTTTCAGCCACCTTGCCTCTCTTGTTCTGAGATGACTTTCTTGCAGACAGCATATAGATGAGTCATATTTTCCTATCCAATCTACCCATCTGTGTCTCTTGACTGGAGATTTTGATCCATTAACATTCAATGTTACTACTTTCATGAAATTACTTCTATCGACCATATTTTCTTTAGTTTTATGTATGCCATATGTCGTCTTTATTTCTTTTTTACCTTTTAATTTTTCTTACACTCTTCTCCAACTCTCTTTCTCCATTTTCTTTACCCTTTCAATCTGCAGAACTTCCTTTAGTATTTCTTGAAGAGCCATTTTCTTATTGACAAACTCCTAATTTCTGTGTGTGTGTGTGTGAATATTTTGAATTCTCCTTCATTTTTGAATGCAGCTTTTCTGGATAGAGAATTCTTGAGGAAGTTTTTTTCTTTTGTCACCATAACTATTTCATATAACTACCTTCTTGCCTCCTTGGTTTCAGAATGAGAAATCAGCACAAAATTTTTTGAGCTTCCCTTGTATGTGATGGCTTTCTTTTCTCTTGCTGTTTTCAGTATTGTCTCAGTCTTGAGCATTGGACAATTTGACAATTATATGTCTTGTGGTAGGACTTTTAGGATTTATACTGTTTGAGGTGCCCTTCATTTCTTGGACATGTGCATCCATATCCCACAATAGTGTTGGGAAATTTTCAGCCATTATTACTTCCAATATACATGCTGTCCCCTTTCCTTCTCTTCTTCCTGTGGGATGTCTATACTGCATATGTTTTTGCATTTCATGTTGTCATTCAAATCCCTAAGTCTCTGCTGCATTTTTTTCTATCTTTTTATCTATCTTTTCTACTCTCTATGTGATTTCACATGTACTTTCATCAACATCACTGATTTTTTGTCTGCCTGTTCAAATCTGCTGTTATTTGCTTCCAGTGTATTTTTGATTTCTTGCATTTTGCCATTCATCACCATCATACCCATTATCATTTTATGCTTGTTTACAATTTCTTCAGTATGTTCTCCCAGTGTCTTCTTAAAAATCATTAATCTCTTCCTTCACTTCATTAAGTTGGCTTATGATATTTGTATGGGTATCTCTGATTAGTTGTTCCATGTTCTGCATCTCCTCCTGGATTTTAGTTTGTTCATAGGACTGGGCCATGTTTTTCTGTTTCTTAGTATGGCTTGTAACTTATTGTTGCTTTCTAGGCATCTCTATATCTTGATAAGCTTATTCAACTGATTAGCTTCTATCTCTACTATGATGTTCTATTTTGTTGGTGTTTTTGTGTGTGTGTGTGGTAAGTTGTCCATTTGATAACTTCATTCCTCCTGTTCTATTTCCTTGCTTTTTTTCTAGGTTCCATTTTGTTGTTTTAGCATCTTCATCCTTCTGTCCCTCTCTCTTGTGAGAGTTGCCAAGCCTTGTCTTGCTCTGCTGTACCCCAAAACTGGTCCCCAGGATAATTTTTGGCTCTTTCTCCATTGATTTAGTGAAAGTTAAGTCTTATCTGCTTATCCTGATGATCATGTTCACACAATTCAATTTAGCTTCATTTTTGAAGACATTTTGAATCACAGAAGAGTTAAAGCAGTAGCAGGGGAGGATCATTGCAGCAAGGTGTCAGTTTCCTGGGTTCCTCATTTCCAGTGTTTGTATATCTCTGTGCCCAGGTTTTCTTCTCTCCACTATGTCAGCTGTAAACTATTAGGTGAACAGCCCTGTCTCTCTCCCTGGGACTTTTGCCATGTCTAAGGAGCCATCCCTATTCCTTTGTTTTCTTTTCCCATGTGTTTACTTTCCAGGCTGCATCTCAAAACTCAAAACTCTGTTCTTTGCCATGTCTTTTCTCTGTGAGTTGCTGACCACCAAGGGGTGGGTACTCAATGCTCTACTGTCCTGGCCCACTCAAAGTCCCAGTTATAATTTAATCAATTAAAAATGATACCTCTGACAGACAAGTTTACAAACATAATCCAATAACTATTTAATGAATTCATAAAAAATTGAAAACTGCTACAGCAAGTGACAGTTTCAAGTGGTGAGAAAGTGGTAGTTTTGTTCCCCCTTTTAATTGAGACATTCCTCAGTCTTGAGGGATTGGGGTGAAATATGGCTCTAACTACTTTCTCCTGACAGCAGAAGTTGATCAGGATTTAAGGAATGAAACTCTTTGCCTTGAAGCTTAAGATCTTCTCTGGCTCCATGTTTTGGGATGTTTGGTTCCAGTGCAGACCTACACTCTTGATATTGATAGATACTGATGAGAAGAACAGTCTAGTAGCATGTAGTCTCTGAGAAACAAAGGAAATTATCAATTTAAATATTAGTCCAAATAGCAGGAGTATTATTATGGATATTACTGGATTCAAAACTAGCAGAAGCCAGGATAATTCAGGTAAATAACTTTGAACTGTTTCCCACATGGTTTATGCAGATGGGTTATGAATGTTATATCTCCAAGTTTCTTTATTATAAAGCTTTTGTGTTTGAAGTATTTACCTAAGTATAAGAGGTGTTTGCTATTGCATACATTCTTCTTTGATGTGTTAGGAGATAGTCCAAGCCTACTTGATTTTTCTTGATGACATGGGCCATAGTGTCAGTGGAGATTTGTAAAGTCTCTAGTGTTGCCACAGTAAGGTTAGCCAGTTCTACTGTATCTGTCAAGTTAAACAGAATTTCTTCGTGATAGCTGAGCTCACTCCAAGGAACTAATAGCTCTATGGATAAACCTAAGACATCTATGATAATGCCTCATGCCTATTTACTACAATGATAATAGGTAGGTTAGTTAATAGAAATAACATGCTTTAAATACCATAAGGTACACAGACCCTATATCCCAGTATTCTTTACACATTGGGACATCCTGATATGAGTGTCAAAGATACAATCTTCAAAACCTTTAAAAGGTAAATGTCTCCTTGAACTTCCACAGATAAATATAGATCCTTTGGGGGCACAGATAATTTCCCAGGAAGTTCTCTGTAGGGTCTGATTTGAATAATTTAGGACACTATAAGTTTTTGTCAAAATCATGGCAGAGAGCAAAAGGTCAAATTTATATGTTTCATGTAAAGAAAGTATTATGCAATGTTTTAATTTTTTTGCAGTTTTTTTCTTATTTATTTCAATTTCTTGGCTATTTGGATGCCAACTCCCATTTTTGGTCATTATCAGACCTTTTGATATTATAATAGGTATAGACATTTCCTTCTATATTTATAGCACCTTCCATTAAATCCTGATATATTGCCACCTTGTTAGGGCCCTTATTCATGAAAGGACAGATGGAATGTTGGTAGGGAATCCATAACTGAGTCCAACTCTGTCAGTCTCAGGATCACAAACTCCAAAATAGGGCCAACTGGCAAGTCACCAAACTCTGGAATGATCTGCCCTAAACAAAAGACCTGGGCATCTCCAGAGCCCTCAGGAGCCCACTATTTGGGGTAGTGTCTACTAGCTTTTTCTTGTTTGCTATGCTTCCTTCTCCTTGATTTCCCCTTTTCTGTGTGTAAACATTTTGTCTAAAAAGGCTATCTCTTTTCTTTAATTCATCTTTCTATCTTCTGCTTTCTGCTGTTGTTCTTACATTCCAACTCTCTTTGTTTAGTGAAGGAAGATATTAAGGATATTAAGAAGAAACTGGGAGAACATACTGAAGAAAATTTAAACATAAATAAAAAGATAATGTATATTATGGGGATGAATGGCACATTCATCATAAAATAGACACTGAAAGCACATAACAATAGATTTGAACAGGCAGAGGAAAGAATTAGCAATGTGGAAGGCAATAAATTGAAATCAAAGAGATAGTAGGACAGATAGATAAAAAAGATAGAAAAAATCCAGCAGGGACCTAGGGATTTGAATGACAACAGAAAATGCACAAACATATGCATGATAGACATCTCAGAGGAAGAAGAGAAGGGAGAGGAGACAGAAGGTGTGTTGGTGGAAATAATGGCTGAAAACTTCTCAACCCTACTTAGGGAGATGGATATACATGAACAAGAAGCACAGCACACCCCAAACCCTGTAAATTACAACAGACCTTCTCCAAGACATAAATATCAAATGTCCAATGCTCAAGACAAAGAGAAAATACACAAGGGATCAAGAGAAAACAGAACCATCACATACAAGGGAAGCACCATAAGATTAAGTGCTGATTTTTTATCTGAAATCATGGAGGCAAGATGTCAGTGGTATGAAATAGTAAAATTACTAAAAGAAAATAACTTACAGCTAAGAATTTTCTATATACAGCAGTGATGGCATTCAAAAATGATGGGGAGCTCAAAATATTCACATATAAACAGATATTAAGAAAGTATGCCAATAAGAAACCTACATTTCCAGAAATTCTCAGGGAGTTCTGTAGTTTGAAATAAAAAAAAGAAGACAGAGATAGTTGGAGGGGAGTGTAAGAACAACTAAAAAGACAAAAAGGAAATTAAATCAACATATGACATATATAAATCTGAAAAATATGTCTAATGTAAGTAATTCCTTGAGAGAAATTACACTGAATGTTAATGGATTAAGCTCACCAGTCAAGAGATAAAGATTGACAGAGTGGATAAGGAAATATGAATCATTTGCATGCTGTCTACAAGAAACCCACCTTAGATCCAGGGATTCAAGGAAGTTGAAAGTGAACAGCTGCAAAACAATCTTACAAGTAAACAGTGACAAAAAATGGGTGGGAGTAGCTATATCAATACCAGACTATTAGGCTTTAAATGTGAAACTTTTGTAAGAGACAAAGATGGACACTATATATCAATAAAAAGGGCAATCTTTCAATAAGAAAAAACAGTCTTAAGCATTTATGCACTTAACCAGGGAGCCATAAAATACACAAGGAAAACACTGGAAAAAGGAAGTGGAAAAATAGATGCTTCTACAATTATAGTGGGGGACTTTAATACACCATTATCACCATGAGACAGAACATCTCAACAGATAATCAATAAGAAAAAAATTCTCTGAATAAAACATAAGAGAATCTGGACCTAATAAACATATGCTGAACAATACACCAAAAAACAGTGATATATACATTTTTCTCAAGTGCACATGGATCATTCCCTGAGATAGACCACATGCTAAGACACAGAAAAATACTTAAAGAATTCAGAAAGATTGAAATTACATAAAGTAATTTATTGGACCACAATGAAATGAAGCTGGAAATCAGTAAAGGGCAGAGAACCAGATGAGGTAAAAGATATGGAAGTAAAGAACATACTCTTCGACAAAGAGTAGGTCAAGGAGGAAATATCAAAAGAAATCAGTAACTGCTTTGAATCAAATGAAAATGACAACACAACATATCAAATCCTATGGGATTCATTAAAGCTGTACCGAGAGGTAAATTCATAGCCAAAATGCACATATCAAAAAAGAAGAAAGAACTAAAATCAAACACCTAACTGCACACATGGATGAAATAGAAAAGAACAACAAACTATCTCCCAAGAAAGTAAAAAGAAAGAAATAATAAAGATTAGAGCAGTCTAAATGAATTGGAAAACAAGAAAGCTCTAGAAATAATAAACAAAACCAAAAGCTGGTTCTATGAGATGATCAATACAATTGACAAATCCTTAGTTATGCTAACAAAGAATAAAAGAGAGAAGATGCAAATACACCAAATAAAAAATGAGGTAAGGGGTATCACCAATGATCCAACAGAAATAATGAGAATCATAAGAGAATACTTTGAAAAATTATAGGCCAACAAGATGGATGAATTAGAGTAAATGGACAAATTCCTAGAAACACACAAGAAGCCTACATGGATGAAAGAAGAAATTGATGAACTCAACAGACAAATCACAAGGAAAGAGACAGAATCAGACATCAAAAACCTCCCAACTAAGATGAGTCCAGGACCACATGGCTTCTCAGATGAATTCTACCAAAAATTCGATAAAGAATAAACACTAATCCTGTTTAATCTCTTCCAAAAATAGAAGTAGAAGGAACAATGCCTAACTCTTTCTATAATTCCAAGATTACCCTAATGCAAACACCAAAGATGCCACAAGAAAGGAAAATCACAGACCAATTTCTCTAATGAACCTAGATACTAAAATTCTCAACAAAACACTTGCTAATGATATTCAACAACACATCAAACAAATTATGCATGATGAACAATAGGGTTTCATCTTGAGTATGCAAGGATGGTTCAACATGAGAAAATCAATCAATTTATTTATTTACTTTTTAAATTAAGTTATTTATGTTTTATATATCTATATATATATTTTAGGACACATTGATTACATAAATGTTACACAGAGATTCCAGGAGTACCCATATGCCACCCCCACCGCTCCCACAACCCCCTACATGCACATCCCTCAGTGTGGCATAACACCTCTGATAGATATACACATTGAAAATCAATCAATTTAATACAGCACACAGATTGAAAGAAGAAAAATCACATGATCATCTCTATAGATGCATAAAGAACATTTGACTAAATACAGCATACTTTCCTGATAAGATCATTGCAAAAGGAAGGAATAGAAGGAAAATTTATGAACAATGTAAAGGACATATATGAAAAATGCACAGTTAACATCATATACAATAGTGAAATCATAAAAGCTTTCCCTTTAAGATTAGAGCAAGAGAAGGATACACACTATCACAAGGACTAGAAGTAAGTAAGCTCAAGCACTAGGCAAGAAAATGATATAAAAGCCATCCAAATTGGAAAAGAAATAGTACAAATTTCATTAATTGCAGATGAAATGATATTATACATAGAAATCCCTGAGAAATCTACAAAAAGCTTCTACAACTTGTAAATGAGTTCAATAAAATTTCAGGTTGTAAGATCAATGTGCAAAAATCAGTAGCACTTAAGTACATCGATAACAAACTATCTGAGGAGGAAATCAAGAAAAAAATACCATTTACAATAATAACTAAAAAAACCTCAAATATGTAGAAATAAATTTAAATAAAGTTGTAAATGACTTATACACAGAAAACTACACAATGCTGTTGAAATCCCAATAAAAATAAACACATCATTTTTACTGAATTGGAAGAAGTAAGTATGAAATTTATTTGGAAGGACAAAGACCCTGTATAGCCAAAGACATTGAAAAAGAAAAATGAAATTGGAGGGATCACAACCTGGCTTTAAAAAAAACTACAAAGCTACAGTTGTCAAAAATACAAGGCATTGGCAGAATAGACCTAGTGAACAATGGAAATGAATTGAGAGTTCTCATAGAGATTTTGCTTATACAGTCATCTGATATTTGACAAAGCCATTATGCCCATTCAACTGGCAGAGAATGACCTCTTCAACAAATGGTATTCGAAGAACTGGATATCCATATTCAAAAGAAGGAGAGAGGAACACCATCTTACACCTTACACAAAAATATACTCAAGATTGATCAAAGATCTAAGTATAAGACCTTGAAGATAAAGATCCTGGAAGATACTGTAGGAAAGCACCTACAGGATCTTGCAGTAGGAAATGGCATGATGTACTTCAAACCCATAGCACAAGCAGCAAACTAAAAAAGGGATAGAGAGAGAGAGAGATAAATGGGACCTCCTCAAAATTAAAACCTTTTGTACCTTGTTTTATTCAGGGTTCTCTTTGGAAACAAAATCAACATGAGATATCTCTTAATAATACAAGATTTTATAAGAGTCTCTAATATGACCATGAGGATGCACATGTCCAGGTTCCACAGGCAGGCTGCAAGCCAGGGGCTCCGATGAAAGACTGATGAAAGGTCCTTGATGAGTTTCTGGGAAAAGTTGGCTGTCAAATGATGAGCTGGGGAATTCTCTCTGAATCTTGAAATCAGCTCCCTTTTATGGCAGTCAACTGAATGGATAAAAGCCTCATCCATTCTTGATCCAATTGCACTGATTGATGCAGATGTAATCAGCCTTCCATGCAGTAAGCTGATTAGTAATCGAAGTCCATAAATGCTCTTGTATTGCAATTAGCCCAGTGCTTGCTGACCTAATACCTGGACCCAATCACCTGCCTGAGTTGACACATTAGCCTAACCATCACAGTCCACACCTTGTCAACTTGGCAACCATACACATTATCCTAAACCATATTTAGTCTATAAGTAAAAACAATAACATACAAGCATAGATATATATTTCCACCAAAAAATGTTTAAATCCACTGTGTACAAACAGAAATGCATTAATTCCCCAATAAATATGGTGCAAGTCCTTGGGCAATATTCACTCTTAAACTTGACATCCTTAAATATTATGACATGAAATTTTTTTATTTAAAAAAAAAAATATATATATATATATATATTTAGGATACATTGACTACATAAATTTTTCACAGAAATTTTAGGAGTACTCATATGCCACCTTCCCACATGTCACACAATCTCCCACATATATATCCTTCATCAGTGTGGCACAATGCCTGTGATAGATATACACATTTTGGGGCATTGCCATCAAGCATGGATCACAGTTCAGACTGTAGACTACCCTCTCTCCCATACAGTTCTGCATGATACATGATATAAATTGGCCTATATCCTCCATTGCAACATCACCCCTGACAATTCCCAAGTCCCTAAAAAAGCTCCCATATTACAATTGCCCTTCCCTCCCCCTGCCCCCAAAGTGTCCAGTGACCCTGGCTCCACATAATTTTGTAATTTCTTCCATTGCATCTATAACAAGTCTATAATAGGACACCAAGTCCATTCTAGTCCTTAGCTCTTACCCCAAACCTGAGGAGTCTAGGATGGTGATGTCCCCTCCACCACCAAGTGAGGGTGAGCTTATATCCCATGGATATGATGGAAGAGTTGATCTGCCTGCAGCTACAGCCCCTCTCCATTCTCCAGGATAGCCATCATCAATCATCATATCCCCACTAGGTGTCCTGGGTAAGTCCATTGCATTGTAGAGTAGGAGTTGCAGGTCCACAGAGCCTCTGGACCCAGTTGGCACATGGATAGTGCATAGGCTCTGGTCTCTGGAAGTACACCTCAAGCTCTGGCATCAAATATCAGTTTGAATAGAGGAGACCGATGGACCATGAGCAGTGAAGACATATTTTGGTCAGTCTCTGTCACTCTCAGGAGCGAGGGTTCCAAATTAGGGCCCACTAGTAAGACACCAAACTCTGGGGATATCTGCC
>PVKH010006158.1:0-21332 GCA_004027955.1 Chaetophractus vellerosus
TGTTATGGTGTTTAGTTTAACTTTGTGTAATATTTTTTTTTTTGCCTGAATAAAATAGGCAAATGTTCATGAATAAAATAGTCTAACGTTAGCTTCCCTGCCTCTTACTTTGCTCTCATATTACTGAATCCCCTCACCTTCATGCACAGCTAGTATCCTCCCTTACCAATTCGCATAAAAAGTAAGGCATTCTTGTTACTCTCCCCTGTTGTTGGAGGCTACCTTTTCCATCAGTGTAATTGTATTCTATTCTCCAGAGCATTGCTCTGCCTATTTTCTCACTTACCTTTTGAATCTATTCTTCTGTTGTGGCTACTCACCAGTCTAATAACATGCTCATGGGTTAGCCACAGTAAAATAAATAAATAAATAAATAAAGCTATCTTGAGCACGCATCGACTTTAGCTATTGCTACATCTGTCCTCTTTCTGGACCACCTAAACGCTTTAAGAAAGCCAATACTCTATCTCCCTTTTCTTTCTTCTCATTCCTTCTTCAATATACAGCAAACTGGTTTTCACCCTGACTCGTACTCTAGCAAAGATCTATTTGATTTTCAGATGCTCAAATTTCAATGGCTAATTTTTCAGGCCTTGTCTTTCTGGATCTCTCTGCTGATTTGACACTTTAATTTTCATTTTAATTAGAATTATTTACGTTAAAAATGAGGTTTAAACAAATTTTTCATTTTTTTTCTTTAGCCAAGCATATATACATATATGTAATTTTTTTTCCTGTTTTTGAGGATATCTCTTTTGTGAATTGTCTGCACAAATACTTTGTCCATTTTCTTATTGATTTGCTATATATTTAGACTATATTTCAGATTCACTCTATTGTTATTGTTACGAATTGAAAATGCCTTCCTCCTGGTATGTAGGAATGGGGTTTGTCTTCAAAGAATTGGCCATAGGGTTTTCTTGGACATCTCAATTTCTTTTTTTTTTTTTTAAATTTCATTAATGTTTGTATTTTTACTTTGTAATTTCATTTCTTTTACCTTCTTCAATTTCTTTTAACTTTAAAAATTTGAACAAATTAGTTTTCAGTATTTTTACTTTGTGTATTTATTTTCTAATATTAATGTTTGAGGATATGTATTTCCCTCTAAGTAATATTTTAGCATCTATCACAAGGTTTGACATGTATCTTCATTATCATTCGATACAATATGCTTTCTAATATTTATTATTATGTCTTTCTTCAACCATATATTATTTAGGATTATCTTTAAAAATTTACGAATGGGTTTATTTATCTGCTTTTTAATTTTTCTCTTGTTTTGAATTAATTAAGTTATAGTCAGAGAACACAGTATGTATCATACTGTTTCTATGGCATTTTATGGCTAAATTGTTTTATTTAGGACATGGTCAATATTTTAAAATGTGCTGTATGTACTGTCAATAGGTATTTAATTGTTGGGTCTGAGTATTGTTTAAGTTCATTAGAATGAGCTTTTCAGTTGTCTTATTCAAATTTTTATACACTTAAATTTTTTGTCTTTTTAATTTTTAATTTTAAAAATTAAAATTTGTTAAAATTTCCTATCATACTTGTGGATTTCTGTTTCTTATAATTATTTCAGTTTTAAAAAATATGATATTATGAATTTATACTTTTTGTTTTCCCTAAATTTCTTTCATTAGGCTGGAAAAACTTCTTTTTTCCTTTACTTTGTCTGTTGACCTGAAATTTAAATATGCTATTGTCATTCTTTTAGTGATTATGTATTACATTTTAACATAAATACTCACCTTAATAGGTCTGTTAATGATAATTTTTTAATCTTTGTCTTTTCTAAAAATACATATATTCCCCCCCACCACCACTACTTTATCATATTTTGATTGGGCTTTGAAGTTGATGCTGACATTTATTTTATCTCAGTACATTGAATATATGATTTCATTGAGTTCTGATTTCTATTGTTTCTTGTGAGAAATTTGCTTTCAGGTAATATGTATGATCTCTATGGTTTCCTTTGAGATTTTCCCCTTAGCCATTGTTTCATAGTTTCACTATTTTTATTTATCTTGTTGGAAACTCATTTTGTTTTTTGTTCCACCTATTCTGGAAAATTTTCAGTCCTGAGCACTTTATTCTTCTCCTTTACATTTCCTCCAACTTTTAAAAAAACTTATATTCCTATTAACGTTATATTGGACCTCATACTTCTATTCTCCATGCCTCTGAACAAACTGAATGTTTTTCTTAATTTATTTTTATGTCTTGCTGCAATCCAGGTAATTTTCTAAGATTTATTTTCCAAGTAACTGATGTTCTGTTTAGCTGCTTCTATTATGCTATTTAACCTGTTTACCTGAGTTTTAAAAATTATTTTTAAAATAGCCATTTCACTTTTTTGAAATAGACTGAAAATTCTATTTCATTCTTTTCCAAATAGGCTTGTTCCATAAGGAATCATGAAAATCATGCTTCCTTTTTATGCTTTAATAACTTTAATAATTTTCATTTTTTATTATCTTTGTCATACCGTTCTATTTTCCGCAATTTCTTAGAGTTTAATACTGCTGAGTATCATATCCAGTGATTCTTGTTGATGATTGACTGTTCTCTGTTGTGCTTTGGTATTTTAGCTTGTTTATCTTCAGTGAGACTTGGTGATAATCCCAAGGACATGCTTCTGTAATGCGGATTTATATTCTTTATGCCATATGTCCCAGAAGTATCAGCAGCCCATATGGGACTTCCATACCCTTTGAATTTGAATCCTAAGATCACATAAGGTGCAAGCCTGTAAGTAGGGTTATTAGGATCAAGTTTATTTGTTTTCTTCCTCTGCTACCGAGCAATTTTTTCCTAGATTATTCCTTCAATGAGGAGGCAGTAAGCTTAGGGATTAGACTTAATATATTCCAACTCCCTACTTGCCAGAGTTCTTAGTTTTCTTTCTTTTGACTACCTGGTCATTATATCCAAATGCAAAAATTATTATATTTACAAGGCCCCTGCCCTTGTAACCTGGCTCACACAGTAGGCAGTCATACACTTGGTGCCCTGGCATTTATTTCATATTTTATATGGAAGTCTCACTCTTTGCTTACATGGTATCATGGAGAAAACAGTTACTGCTTTTTCTGTCCTTGGTAATATGGTCACCTAAATAAGCCTCTTTTTTTGTGATTTGTCTCAGATGTGGTAATAGAAAGAGCTATGGATGCAAATGTAGAAGGCATGGGACAAACTGCTGAAGGAACACTGGCTTTAGAAAAGATCCTCAAACTTTCTTGGAAAATTTATTTGAACATAGTTTGTCTTCAATGCATGTCTTCTCACACAGGTGGTATTACATTTATTGGTGGGGAGGTGTTGTTGGCTGATTCAAGGTCACCAAAGATATCAGACCCTAATTTCTGAAACCTGTACCTGTTACCACACTTGGCAAACGTATCTTTCCAGATGAGATTAAGTTAAGGATCTTGAGATGGGAAGATTATGCTGGATGATCCCAGTGGGTCCGAAATGTCAAGCAATTGTCCTTATAATAGAGGGGAACTGAGGGCGATTTGACACAGACACAGAGGAGAAGGGGATGTGAAGATGGAGCAGAGAGAAGATTTGAAGTTGCTGTCCTTGAAGATTGGAGAGATGTGGTCACAGACCAGGGAATGCTGGCAGCCACTGAAAGTTAGAAGAGTCAAAGAATGGATTCTCCCCTATGATTTTTGGTGGAAGTGGTATTGCAGTTACCTTGATAGCAGCCCAGAGGTACTGATTTTGGACTTCTGGACTAAATAATTATATGAAAGTAAATTTCTGTTACCTTAAGCCACTAAATTTCTGGTAATTTGTTACAGCAGCCACAGGAAATTAATACATCTGGTTAACATGGCTGCCTTTTTACAAAATTAGCTAGTGGAGTAGATACTGAAGCATCACAATCACATGTGCTCTTAGTGTCTTTCATTGTGGCCCTATGATAAAAAGCAGACATGAAATACGGCAATCACTTCAGCATCCTGTTAAGAGCATGGGATCTGGTTTAAGGAAAGCTGTGTTTTAATCCCAAGACTTACTAGTTTTATCACTGTAGTAGTTGTATCTCTTCTTCTCTCTAAGTATCTTCATCTGTAAAATGGGGATAATAAGTTACCTCATACAATACAATAACCATTGTAATAGCACCTTTCCTAGGAGGTATTCTTAGGTTAATCTATATAAACTGAGCACATAGTGGATACTCAGTAAATATTAGCTAACATCATTTTCTCAGTTCAAACCAATGGACCATGAGCCTTGTTTTCTCAATTGCACCCACTCACCCACATTCTTTCATTTGTATTCAGTTACTTAATAAGTTATAAAAGAATACTATCCACCATTGGTTTTTTAACTATGGTATTTGAAGTCACTTTTGCCCAAACTTACAAATTCTTCAACAAATGATAATAGCAATTTTTCAAACAGGACATCGGGTCACAATTTGTCCAAATTTTAAATATTTAATTTGAACCATTTGGGGTATAAATAATGCTACATATTTTCTATCTAGAGATAAATTCAGAAAAAAGAAGTAATGGATTAACTTTTAAATAAAATGTTTAAAATGTTTAATTTTATGATTATATCCTCTTATGTTGAATACATAACAGAATATTGAAGGGGGGGCAGGAAAATGCTAAATAAATAGTTCCAGAAAATAACCATTTCTTGAGGAGTCTCTATAATATTTAGTGAAAGAACAGCTTTTTCTTTCATAGGGAGGTCTATGATTCTAAAATAATCTTTCAAGAACATCATAGAGCAGATGAAAATATTAACTAAGAAAAAAAACCCTTCTCATTTATTCGTTGATTGGCAGATTTTAATCAATAGGCTATTCTATGGACACCCTTGGCATTAGCTGAGAGGTAACATAGACTAATCCTACGAGGTATATAACAAACGAAACCAGTCTGGTTGGAGTAAAGGCAACTTGGGAGATAAATTTGGAAAGGTAGGCTCTGGCAAAGGGAAAAGGCTTAATAGTTAAAAGCATGGGCTTTGGAGTCAGTCCTGGATAGAAATCATTCTTTGTCTCGTAAAACAAAGACTAGGAGAAAAGAGGCTATATGACCTAGGGCCAATTATTTATATTTTTCTACAAAATGTAGGTAATATTAGTATAATCTCCTGGAGTTGGCATAAAGATTAAAGAAACATTTATACTCAATGTAATAAGCACAGTAGGGAGCAGTGAAAGCAGGCAGTGGGGAGCCAGTAAATGATTTTGAGAAAGGGAGAGATAGTACTAGAAGTGGACCATAGATGGTTTCATTTGGCCTTCATGTTTTTTGTTGGCAAGAGTTGGGAAAAAATTGGGGAAGGAATTTATGACCTGATACAGTGCTTTCCAGGAAGTTACATTGTACAAAACAAGATATACCTGTAGGGGTACTGTTATGGGCACCATGGAGGACATTTTTAATACATATTTGGTAATAATGATATTTGGTATTAATTTTTCTAGTCACATGGAAGGTTTGTTAAATATAAGAAAGTGGATTGTAATTAAATGTAAAGTAAACAGACAACCAGAAATTAGTTATAAGGTCCAAGAGTTTTGTTTATCAAGAAAAAAGTCTGAATAGAGAGTAAGTAGAGAGTGAATAATTCTGTTTAAAATAAGGCAAGGATACCCTCCCTTGCCAACCCCACATATATTGGCAAATATCTAAGCACTTAATAATTTTTTTCGTTTTTAGTAACTTAGTACTGAATTTCTTTTTGCTGCCCATTGCACATTATAGTTAAGTTTCAAAATCAAGGTGAATGAATATACATTTCCTTTTAGGTACATTCCCCCACAATATGTGAATCAGTGTGGCTAACATTTAAAGAAATTGATTTCCATATATTAGTTCACCAAAACACCGTAATGTTTTTTAAATATTCATTTGATGCAATAAGAGAAATGTATTGCTTGTTCCATAGACTTTATCTCCAAGTTTCAATTGTCATTGCTATAAATGGGGATTTTCTGCAGATAACACAATAAAGCTGAGTTTTCCTCTTTGTCCTCCATAACTTTAGAAGTGGAGAGTGATGACAGTGTTTAACACATTCCAGGGATTGTGCTAGAATCCAAGTCATACCCAGAGAGACACAGAGTCAACAGCATGGGGATTTGTGCTACCTGTGCAAGCCAGTCCCGGTTGAATTCCTTGTCATGCTGGCCACGTGGTAGAGCCTTTCTGGGCCTTTAGGTCATAGAGGTTTCTCGGTTGCTTTTGCTGCCCATTGCACATTATATCTGTGTTTCAAAGCCAAGTTGGAATTACATACTTTCCTTTCAGCTAAATTCAGAGAAAAATATGTAAATTAGTTTGGCTAACATTTAAAGACATTTATTTCCACATTTAGATATTTTTCTAAGGTGATTTCTGCCCTTGTATTTTCCTTCCTATAAACAATACAAATTAATTTTATAATGAGATGGAAAGGTCGATATGTCTTTTTTTCCACAGAGTTGCTATGTCTTTTTGACATGTTTTAAAAAAATCTAACAATGTGTAAAGCTATTTTATATACCACAATATTTTTACATTTTAAGGAAAAAAATAAGCCAAGAGTACAAAAACTATTTTAGTCTATCACAACATTTTCCTATTTTTTCTCTCTCTTACGGTGTCTATCAGGAAAATGAGTATCCAATGAATAGTTATTTCACCAAAACCAAAGACAGCCCAGGGGGGTCATCAAATCAAGTAGAGGTTTTAAAACCCAGTTTTAGAGAATCCTGTGGGCTCTATGGAGACCTATTGGAACTGTTATGGCAAAAGAAAATAAAAATTCATTTAAAAAGAGTTCTGAGGATTAAAAAATACCTTTTAAAAGTCATTGCTTTAGTAGACTGTACAACTAAGGGGATGAATAGAGTACAATGCTGGTATAGCTCATTTGATAATGTCAAATAAGTGTGGATTTCTAAAATTGAGGAAGTAATTTTTCCAAATTGAGTCATATTTTACTATCAAGGAAACATTGGATAGTCTTTTTAAAAATAAAAAATTAGATTATTTCATAATAACTTTTTATGGATTTTCAAGTAATTGAGGTTTATAAATCAGTGAATTTCTATTAACTAATGTTGTACCATTTGCTGAGTTCCAAATTGATTTTTTTCTCATTGAAATGCTATTTTTAGACCATCTTCAGTATTTTTAAGTCCTTATTTTGATGTACTTTTGTCTTTTTGGGTGATTTTGCCTCTTTATCAAACCATTACAAAATACTTCCTAATAATGGCTAATAACATGTTACTAGGAACAATTGTTAATGTCAAAGCAAATCTATTATTGCTTGCAAAAACAAATTTTATCATTAGTTAATCTCTAAGGAGTTTGGAAATTGTAGCAAAGGTAAAATGTATTAATGTTTTTAAAGATCTCTATAGAATTTTTAGTATCACAGCATAAACTCTGTGTATGGGAAATTGATAGCCTTCCCTGCATCACCTTTTGCTGCCATGGGCATCTTCTGTCACGCCTCATGTCAATATTCTCCCAGTGTTGGGGGCAAGAAGGTGAGTGACCCTGAGGCCAAGAGGCGACCTGGTGAGCTCTTCAGTCCTTGGAGCACCAGTTATCCATGGATTTGAAAGCACTTAATCCTGTTTGATGGTCCTGTGAGTTAAGAAGTGCTTTACTACTTGGCTGTGAACTTGTCATAGGTCTCCAGTACATTATTGGAAAATACAAGCCCTGGGCTATTTTCTTGACTCCTGGGTCAATGTTCAAGTCAAGAGACAACAGTTAAGCCTTGGCTGACAGGGTATTGGGTGCTGACAGTTAACATTACTAGTGATCGATCTTCTTGCTTCCTGATTATCCATATGTACAAAACCTGTAAAATTAAATACCCCCTGACTGTACCATCCTAGTGGATGGAAAATTATGATATTCTCCCATAGAAATCTGAATAATTTAAGGAGTACATAATTGTGCCATGAACAATTGTAGACAAAGAAAAGAATAGTGAAAAAAGCCTGTGATAAAACATAATTTGGGGTAGCTATGATAAGGCATAAACCACTTATGAGTTATTTGTAGAATTTGACTTTGTAAAGCAAATTTGCATTTAACTGTGTTTATTAGTGAATGGGAATTTATTTCCTTATATTGAATGAGCATTTCTTGGCAGGCAAACTGTGCACAGGCTACAATGAGCTTCAATGAAGTGCTTTCACATTCCCTTCCCACTGGGTTGAAAGCCTTCTTATATTCTCTCAAGTGTATTTCTTTTCCCATGGAGGATGGCTTTGTTGAAAATTGCTTCCTCTTCTCTTGATTATCGAATCAGATATTATATTCAGTTCTTCAATACTTTATAGAGTGTTGGTGAAAAATGAAATATAATGAGTGTGATTCTCCCTTATATTTTGAAGGCTATGTAGATTCAGTTCTAAAGAATCTTAAAGCCAGGATTGGAAGAAGGATATTATTTATATTATTTAACTGAACTGACTTTTCTCTTTATCTTTATTGGACCCCTACCCCCTGCCTCCTCCATTATGACACACTTCCATTCCAGTATTTTCTTTACATCTCAATAGGCAGACTCAGTCCTCAGTAACCCTGTGTCTCTTTTGAGAATACTTCCTTGTTTCAGCCTACAGGACTCATTCAGACCAAAGGTAACTTGCTATAATTACAGACCAATGTCCTATAGTCTAGATTTTTATTTTCCCTTTTCTTCCTTGCTTATTCATTAACAATATTAACCTGAACTTAGAATATTGCTCATCTACTAAAAAAAGTAATGAAATGAAAGCACCCCAGGTGAATATATATATATATATGTATGTATGTATGTATATGACATATGACATGAATATCCTTTGACACAAAGTTCAAAATGCCAAGGGATTGAAAAGTCCTGAACATTTTAATGTATTTCAACTTTGCCACTTTATAGTTATCCTTTATAACATAGGAGCATGGAATATATTTCACCACAGCTCTAATATTTTTACCTTTTTGGAGTAGGCATACTGCAGTAGTGTTATTTCATTCATTTATGAGAGGCAGTTGGGTGAGTGTAATTCCTGGAGCCAGGGTAACTGGTCTTCTAACAGTTTGCTGATTACCTTTCTGTAACCTCTCTTTGTGTCAAGTTTCTCAACCATAAAATGAAGATAGATTTGTTGTTTTAAATGAGATAATATATGTACTGCTTGATATTTAGTACTTGTTATACAAGTGTTTCCTACTTTTGCCATTAATTAGCAAATATTTATTGAGCTGTTACTATGTGCCACAACAGTTACCTTTTAATGCTAAAATTATGGTAGGAAGATATAGATCTTAACTAGATAATCACATAAATACAGATTTATAAATTATGCTAAATGGATTGAAGGAAAATACAGCAGGGAAGGGAAGAAATACAATTGATAGAAAATAAGACTAAAAAAATGGGAGGCTTATTCTGAGGTGAATGGTAAGTCTTCAGTGAGTCAGAAACATTTGAACTGAGATCTAAAGGATGACAAATATTCATCAGTTTAGGAGTGGGAAGAGGTTCTAGAGGAAAGAATTATCAAGTTTGAGAAGGGATCCTTAATACACAGGTATCTGAGAAGTGGGAGAGAAGTGGATCTAACTAACCACTGCAGAAAGAAATCACCTATTTAAATATAAGGGAATCATAAGAGCCTGGGTCTGATGCAGGTAAGTTCATGGGTTTAATGGCAGGGAGTTTTCCTCTGATTACATCTATTTTCTTTCTATGGTAGAAGGCAAAACTATCTGCCAAGATTGAGGGAGCTGTGAGAACACTTTTTGTTTTCTCTCTGAAGGTTTGAAAACGGTGTGGAGAAGGACAAAGTACTTGACCACTGAATATGGTACAATTGCCAGGTAGTTTTGAGGGGCCCATTAAGATTGGTGATTATAAATTTTTATAGAGTTGTCAATATTTCCTGTTGTGTGTTTTTCTCTAGGAGAGCTCAAATGATTAGGTAGGGCTAGGGAAAGAAGACCATTGGGACCATCCAAATTTGGGGACTTTCAAATGGTTAAATTGAAAAGATAGAGGAAAAGTAGTTAGCTACTGTAAATGCAATGGTTGGAATGATGTACCATTCAATTTTACCTAGGTAGAGTGAGGTAAAGTTAGAAAGGAACTGATCATAGGAAGATAGCAAAGGGATCCATGAACTGGAGTTTCTAGTTGAAATGAGTTTAATGTTGTTTATGTAGTTAGATATTAATATAAAATAATAATAATAATAATAAAAAACTATTAGTGGCCAGAGTATAGAATTCTTAAAATACTGATATTAAGGATGGAAGTTTCAGGGATGACAAGACCCAGTCAGTGTTGGTCTGGGAGAGTAGATGGCCAAAGATAAGATCATTGCTAATGAGGAGTTGAAGGAACGGAGAGGCCAGGATTTGGGATGACTTGTGCAGGTGGCTTTAAAAATTTCCCAGAGTCCTGGCAGAAATTGTTATGAACTGAGAAATTTTGAGATAGGTGCCGAGGTATCAATGAATGCAAGAGGTGGAGGACTGGATCTTCACAGATATGATTGTGAGAATAATATCGTTGAATGAAAATGCAGAGTTTTATTATAAAAGCACAAAGGAATTTTTGTCGAGATATTGGCATGAACAGTTCATAAGGAAAAAGCTATTTTGTAACTTCTGATTTTTAAAGAAAGTATGGCTTTCATGATTTTCTCATAATTTGTCGTTAAAAAACATTCTTTTGATTTTCACATAATTAAAGGTGGAATGTCAGTCTTGGCTTAGGGCCTAAAATGTCCTTTTAAAACTTGCCTGCATTTGGAAATTTCAGTATTATTTAAAGAGCTTTGTTTTTATATGTAAACATGTACACACATTCTTTCTGTCGATGGAAACACCACCATATAACTCATCAAGTTATACCAGATATTTGATAATATACCAAAAAACTCTCAATATTTAAAGATTAAGAAAATGTTATGTTGAATATGTTTCCCAGAATATTTTAATAATACAGAGAAAAATTATGATGAACTAAATGTGAGTTAAAATAGTTGCGTACAACTTCTTCCATGCTCATACATTTGAAAGGTAGTATAATCACCCATAAGAAATTACTAGCTGCTCTGTTCGTGGAGCATGACATTTCAATTGCACAGCCAATAAAAGAATTGCATGAAGAGACTGAAATGATTTACTGTATGGAAAGCATCAAGACTAAGGTTACCATGGTGAACTACCTTTCTGCACACACCCAAGGTCAAGTGACAGTGACCCATCAATGGGCAATTTTCGGTTTTAACCTAGTAAGAAATTGCTCTAACAATTGTTAGTTGCTTTCCTTCTTAAATAATGAAGATGACTATACTGGACCTATTACAATTATTTTGTCTTTAAAAATGTATGTGCTAAATTTAAATTTGTAATTTTAAAACTGACATCATTGTTAAATTATTAGAAGGGCATCAGTGTATTTTAGAATCTTATAAATTACAGCTGTGCCCTGTAATCATTTCCTGAAAATGTGGGTAGATTAGGAAATGTTTACACATTCTTAATGTTACTAGAAAAAGATTCCAGTTGTATTGTAGTTTTTAATGTTTAACCAGAATTGTCTTTATTGTAAATCTTATCATTATTCCACTGGGAGGGAGATGGGGAAAGAATATAAATAGTGTATACATATTAGAAATATTGTTATGTATAATTAATACCTTAAAATATGTCCAAATTTCTGGGAAGTTCATAAATTGCTTTTTTCAGATATGTTTTGTTGATGCATAAAAAGAGGACTGTACTAATAAATGTCTCTTGAATTACACATGGTGTAAGAAAATGAAAGCCTTTGGGTTATGAATCTTAGATTTAAAGAGGCAATCATTAAATATTTAAGATGAAAATGCAGTAACACATGCTAGCTGTCATGTGTAAGTTTGGTGAATGTTATGACAAGATTTTAAAACATTCATAGTTGGAATATTTTTATGAAAATATTCATTAATTCAAACAGACATTCATATCTGGCAACCTGCATTTTAATCGTGATTTCTGACTACATGAGAAAATCAGCAAAGCCATGAAAGAATGGGTGAAATATATAGCAATCATGATTAAATTATACATTATAAGGCATACATATCTGTGAGTTGTCATATTATGCATTAAATTTAATGCATAAATCAGATTGTTATAATTCTGATGGTGCCAAAAGGCACAAAATATGACAAACAGGAGTAGGCATGTATATACTATCATATTCAACTATCATATTCAATAATTCAATGAGCATTTGTTTTATGTAAATTAAATTCTGTTAATAAAAATTACATCCATTTATTATACCACTTCCATATGATAATTAAAAAAATATCTTTTTTTGTAGAAAATCATTACAAAACGTGAATAATGTATTTCTTTAATATCTTTATAAACAAGATCATACCATCAGATTAGTTCTGGAAATGAAAGCATTATTGATTTCTGTAATAATTTTTACAATATTGCTACACTGAAGTACTGAAGCCACTAATCTCATTTTTGTGGTGAACTCTATGCATTTAAAGTAGGGTTTAAACTTTAAACTTTTTCAAATAAACAATTTTAGTTTGAAAGGGCCTGTTAATGTACAGTTTGTAGAAAAATATACTTTTGGAATTAAATTAGAAAATATTTTGAAGAACTTAAGCAAGAAAGCTAAGTCATTCTTCCTACTTCTATATTCTAATATCAGTTAAAATAACATTGAAAGCTAATCTAATAAACTCTTGAGTTATATACATAATTGTCTTAACATCAGTGGGAGTCAAATTGTGGAAAAAGGATTGAATGAACTCCCAAATGGCTGACATAAATGGCCGACAAAAAGATGTTATAAAAATACCACTTTATGTGACAGCAAGTCTTAATATCATAAAAGTGCACTGCTCATATTTCTTCTACAAAAAGGTGATGCAATATCTTATGGTATGTTCCTCATCACTTTTGTTGCGTCACCATATTTTAATGATATATTCAGGTCACATGATTGTATGCAGGGAACTTTGTTATCTGAAGCATCCAAGTTTCTGATTGAGTCTTCTAAATATTCCCAAGAAACCGTGAGCATGCCTGATACATGCTTAAAAGTTTTGCAATATTATTGTCATGGAGAGTCTCGCTTGTAAGCAGTTTAACTCTTTAAAGCAGTGTTTTCCTTTGAAAGGAAGCAAAAGAAAGGTCATTTACCAAACACTGAAGCAATTGTCACTTTAAACTTTAGGTGGCAAACTTAAATCAAATTTAAGAGCAATTAATGTATACTAAATATAAATATATCTGCTCTACGATAACAAAGTGACTTATGTGATTTGAATGACATGAAATTGCCAATTTTTAAACATTTTTGACACATAAAATGGCAGTTTCATATGACTTAGCCCAAGATAATATATATATGGACTTATTATTTTATAAAGGAGTTTACTATGTAGTCTATACCCATATACAACTGTTAATCAAAGTTTTGTGCAAACAACCAGTTCTTAAGGAGGGGGCTACACACTATACATACAGGAAAGGAATTTATATTCTAGCTCTTAATGTGGGCTCTACCTCTCAGTCACTGAACTCCTTTAGACCAGCCACTTAATTTCACTGAGTCTTGGCTTCCTCATTTATATTACGGAGATGTCGCAGTTAGACTGCTTCAAGTTTCAAGAACCAAAACACAAAGTGGCTTAAATATAAAGGGCTGCTTATCTCAGAGAACAAGAAGGCTGGAATTGTTCCCGGGTTGCTTCAGAGGTCCTAAAGTCACTGAAAGCCCAGAATCCTTTTGCTTTTTCTCTTTTTGATTTGTTGAAGGTTTTGGCCTCAGGCTCTGCAGTTCCTGCTTGCAAGATGGTTGCAGCAGCAGCATTTTCTCATACAACAATGTCCAAAGGGAAGAAAAAGGACAGAACTGTTCTGTGAACATTTTTAAGTACAAAGAGAAACTTTACTAGAAAAGCCCACTAAAATCACCTTAAATCTTATTTTTCCAGAATTGTGTCACATCCCCATGGCTAAACCAATCACAGCAAAGGGGAAAATATCATCATCTTTGTCCTGGACAAATTAAAACAGTTCCATCCTTGAGTTCATGGATGCAAGAACATGAGCATCCCCCCAAAATTAGGTCCTGTAGTGGTACCATGATAAAAAAAAATATATGAAAAGTTAGAAAATAAAGAACTTGCAATAGAGTACTGACACAATGGGATATATAAAGGTGAAATGAGGTAGAAAGAATTCATATGTTAGTACATGCAATGAAAGTTTAATACAGTTATTGGTCATGATAAGTAAAGAGTTGTACAAGTAGCATGTGTTTAAGTGGGAATATAGGAAAGCTTTAAATTCATGGGTGAGAAATTTCTGTGAAGTGAAATCAAGAACATTTAGCTAAGAGAGAAGATTGCTCAATTTTCCCTAATTTTAAGAACTTAAAACATTAATTGGGTAAAACATCAGTCGACTAAATGCCTGTCATAAAACTTAAAACTCATAAGGTTTACCGATTCATTCTTAAGAAGATAACCTAGATAACCTCTACAGACACCAACCACACAATGAAGAAAATCACAGCTATTCTGAAGATTATATAATGAGAGTAATTGAAACTGAAGTTTCAATATTATTTAATTTTCAAGGGGTGTCAGAGATAAAAATTTGTCATTAACTCTATGGAAATGTTTTTCTGAATTATAAAATATGGGGCATTTAGTAATGGCATACTTAATATTTTAGTTTATTCCATGGCAAAAATACAAGCATACATCAATATCATGATTTTAATATAAACTTATTTTATGAAATTAAAGACCTTTCTTTTAAGAGCTATTGCATAAAACACAGGTATGATACCTTGAGCTTAGATGGCAAGAGAATAAAATGAATTACACAGCTGGGTCAAAATTAGTCATTAATTGCTTTTTTAGGCTATAAACAATCAAAATAGAAGCTGATAGTCACACAGAAGAAAATTAAAGTGATTTTGAGTAGGCAAATTCTTCAATTGGTTGGAGAACTTCAGTAGCAATTTAATTGAAAAATTTTTTATGAATGCTCTTTTACTGGCATATGATATAATTTCTTTGCATCAAAATTTGTCCTTTTCTGTAAATGATATATTAAAATTCTTTTTACTTTATTTGGGCTATTCTTACTTAAGAGTGAACTTTAATTATTGATTTTTGTAGGAGAAAGCTGAGTATGCAATATTCTAATTGACATAATCCACTAGTCATTTGAATCTGTTATTTTTGTGTTTATTAATATAACCATGCTAATAATTTATTCATTTATTCACTCATTCCACAAAGACCTAATGGGTGCATACTATGAGTAAATTGCTTGAATATGTGTTGTGGGTGATACAAAGCAGAATAAAAATCATAAGGAATATGAGATATATTAAATGATACCCATACAAAGGTATTTTGGGCATAGACTATATGGGGTAAGTATTGGGTGGAGTAAAACAGTGTCTCCTAATACTGTGTCATGGGTAGATTTCACCTATGATAAACTCTCATGAGTCTACAGTGAGTGAGGAAAATTGTACATTGTATTATATATATATGTTTCTTTTCATCTGAATTTATATCTTTACTAACTTTTTGAAGTTAAAATGTCCTATCTTTAAAGATATGGTGATTTTGTTAATATGCTTACTTGACAAATGTTGAAGATCATATGACAGGCTCTGAATTTATTTTGTTTTAATAACTTATTGTTCTGTGAAATTTGGAGTCTTGGAACAACTGATACAGACCAAAACCTACAGGGTTGAGTTTAGGAAATTAAATTTAAATAAAATAATCTACCATGTGCAAGAGAAATCAGGAGATTTCCCATTTTCTATATCCTACTCACTTTTTTACATACTCAATTCTGGAATATATTATTCTGCCATATGATGCAGGCAGGGAATATCTGTGTGTGTGTGTGTGTGTGTGTGTGTGTGTATCGAGAGTAGAAGGGGGTGAGTATGAGGAAGGAGTTGGTAATTGTATGGATTAAAGACTACTAATGAATGCAAAATAAACAAAGAGAGCTGAAATGGCTATAATTGAATCTGTATTCTCAATAAATTGGGAGTTAAGTTTTCCTAGATAGGTCAATATATAAATATGCCTTCATTTTATTGAGTTGAGTATATGTTGAAAAGTCAAAACTATATTTTATTTTCTTTAAAGAGAAAGATGTACTTAACAAGAATGCTGGTTGCACTGTGCACCATAGATACAACATGCCAATTCTTCTTAAAAGCTTCAATTTATTTGTCAGTTGAGACAACAAACACAAGGACATTCATGAAGTTGCTGCAAACTGCCTGAAAATATTTATTCTACTTTTTAATTGATTAACATATTTTCTTAATTTGGTAAAATCTGCTGGGAGCAATGTACCAGAAATGGGTTGGCTTTTATAATGGGAATGTATTACTTTAAAGGCTTATAGTTCTGAGACTGTGAAAATGTCCAAATCAAGTCATCGTCAGCAATGCTGTTTCACTGAAGGTTGGCTGCAGGTGATTCTGAATTCCTTCCATATGGCAAGACATGATGACAGATCTCTGACCTGGGTCTCTATTCTAGGCTTCTACTTCAGGTTTATTTTCTCCCCAAGAAAGTGGGAGATCAGCCATATGACTCATCTCTCCCCTCCCCTCTGGGCCTCATCTCTTTCAGTTGTCTGGCTGCTCTGTCTGTGGCTTCCTCTCTCATGTTCCATCTGAGCTCCTGGGTTCCTTCTCTCCATCTCTGCAGCTTTTTATCTGTGTGTCTTGGCTTTTTAGTCCTCCGTTTATAAAGGGTGCCGGTAAGAAGATTAGGACCCACTCTGGATCCTACGTTCTGATCAAAGACCCTTCATGGAGTGATCTATTCGAAAGTGATCTAATCAAAAGTTTACTTAACTGAATGTAACCAAAGTCCCCACATACAATAGGTTTACATGTACAGGAATGAGTTAGCTTAAGAATGTAATTTTGGTGGCTCCACAAAAAGCTCAAACTAGCACACAAAAAATATATGCATATTTTAATATTGAGAGAAAAAAATCATTTGGTGTTCTTTAGATAATTCCTTCTGAAGATGTCTACTTCATGGTACAAATGAAAACAGTGTTAAACTGGAGAGAGGAAACCAAATAATAATATCAGCAATAATCAAATAAATTAACATCATCCATTGCTGTTAGCTAGATGACAAATTATTGTGTCATCAAATAGCTTCTATTTGCCAATATTTACTCATCAACCCTATCAGATAAATAATTATTATCCCTATTTTGCAAACAAAAATTAGAAATGAGCACCTTGTGTTATGTCATATTGGTAGAACATGGGTGCTGATTAGCTGGGTCACTTTAGAAAAATGAAATTACATAGTCTAAATCTCCTCTATGATAAAATTATGGTCTTTAATAGATACTATGTAAGATTCATTTTGAATTTACAAAGGTCTATGCATCACAACATTTAGGTTTTTTGATTTTTGTTTCAAAGTAGTTTCTTTGTAATTCGCTTTGAGAATATGACCTTTTGCTCACAATGCAACAAAATTAATTAAACTCACATATTTTACATATTAATTTGAAATTCCAACTGTAATATATTGTATCTGAAGTGGAAGGAACACAAGTGGTTAATGAGTTTGATCAAATTCCTGGATTGTTTGCAGAACAGAATCTAGGGAAATAATCTTTCATAGCCTGTGGGACAGTACATGTAGAAAATTAATACTTTAAAATAAATTACAGAAAAGTATTAACTGCCATGGTATATGTAACTGGTAGAACAAATCCCTACTTTGATTTTGCTGTAGAAAGAAAGAACATAAATTCCTTTAGATTACAGAAATGAGGGAGTTAAGGGTGACAGCACAAAGTAAAGAATTTTTAACCTGTAAGAGTCTACCTAGACTCTCTTCTGTGGGACTAAAGCTAGTCTTTGAGACAACTGGTTCTCTTATTTGGAAAAATTGTTGTGGCTCATTACTCAAGTACTAGCAGATTTTCTACTAGCAGAAGAGACTGAAACCACTCTTCAAAAATAATGTAAAGCACTATCTGTGGTGTGGGCAAGGAAGTAGATGATAATGTATGAGGGACCATATTGCTCTTCCTCAATGTGGATTTGGTCGATATTACATCTAAGAATCATGGTCCATTTTTGGAAGTGTATGTGTGCCCAATAATAACGAAGTAAAAAAAATGGAAGATTGAATTAAAGGAGGGTGGAGCAAAGGGAATATGATAATTCCTTCATCTTTTATAGCAGGAATCAATACATGCAGAAAAGGCCATTCATTGAGAAAAGCTTAAGAAAATTTTATAAGGGCAGGGTTTATATAATTTACATTTTATTGTATAACCATAATCTCTGCAGTTATTTTGATTCAGGTCTCTACTTAATTCAATTCTATGTTCACTACATAGACTTTTTACTGGAATTTCTCAATTTTGGGGTTTTGAAAGTCTTGATTTATCTCTTTATCTCTTTGTTGAAATGATTTTTATGATCCACTAACTTTGTGCTTTTTAGGATCTGTTAGTGCTCTATTCATTAGGCTCTCAGTTCTTTTCTATTTGAGAATATCTATCCATTGCCTAGGAATGGAAGGACAGCTTGGTAAGGACCTGATAGTCTCTGTTCATACTTTCTTTCAGAATGATGTGGACATTCTCAGATGTTGTGGATATTGTTCTTCCACCTTTTGGCACTCACTGAGTGGTGCTATGGAGACTGACATCGAATTCATCTTTCCCTCTTGTGCATGACTTACTTGCACTGCCTGGATGTCTACATGAGTCTTTATTCTTGAAGTTCAATGACTTTGAGACGGTGTGCTTGGTGACGTTATCCTGTGTCATATTTTCCTGGCCCTGATTTTCTCCTTCTAAGTGAAAAATTCAAATTCTACTTTATTTCAGTAAAATGTACTCTAGCATATCATTAAATATATATTTTAAGTTGTATATAGTTTCTTGTTCCAAGATACCCAGTGTGCACACGTGGGATTTCGTTTTTCTTTCTTCTATATCTGTATCCCTTGCTGTAATTACATTTTTCTGTGAAGGCTGCATGGAAAAGGTTATATTCAAAAATGTTTCTCTGCTTATATTAAGCCAATCTTTACTGTATCATGTCACTTGCTTACTCAGTAGCTTCCAGTAGCTTACCATTGGCCTTGGGATATACCTGAAAAGCTTAAAATAAACTCACTATCTCCTTTTCCAGCCTTATTTTATAATCTTCTCCCCAAGATATCTATAAAAGTTCCTCAAGTATAATATGTTTTCTCAAATGTAATATACTCTAATGCTAATTCCTCTGAATCTTTCCACAAACTGTTGATTCTGCCTTGAGTAAATAAAAGAGGGCATTTTAGGAATAGTGATCTGACTATAGTGTGCCAATTGACTTGGAGGTGATAGAAGATAGAGATAAAGATATCCCTTTGAAGACTGTTACAGCTATATAGACTTGCTGTAATTAAGAGCCTCAGAAATGAGAATGAAAAAAATGCACTAATATAAGAGCCAATCAGAAAAAAATAGTGTTCAAATAAAATATCAGTGCAATCTTCCCCACCAAACCTGTTCATCATTTGGTATTTCCTGTCTATGTTCCTATTCCAAAGTTCACTGTGTTGCCCTGGCCTGAAACAAAAGTCATACTGGATGTTTCTGCCTTTCTCACTATGGAAATATTCACCAACTCCTGTCAATTTAATCTCCTAAGTATTTTTGACATCTACTTCCTCCTTTCTACTCCACTGCTATTCTCTTAGTTAAGCACCTCATTATTCCTTGGTTGGACTATCGCAAAAGCCATTTAAATTTACTAGCCTCAGCAATTATTTTTCTTCAAACCATCTTTTATGTAGTTCCTTATGCAAACTTTATAATTTTTTAACTTTATAATTCTGATAATTTCTCTCTACCTAAAATATTTTTGTGCATTTTTATTGTATTCAGAAAAATATCCAAATTTCTTGGCACAATTGATATTGTTAGCCTCACATCTTGCCCCATCCAGATTTCATCCACAACTATTTGTGAACCTCAAATATGCTTTGTTGTTTTATATTTTGGTCTCTGAATAATTACACTTGTATATCAAACACTCTTCTTCTGGCTCATTTTAATCATATGTATTTTTTTTTCTGAGAAATTTATAAAGCAGAGTAAATTCAAAAAACAATATGGCAAACATCTTTGCATGCTTCATTTGGAATTGGCGTTTGTTAACATTGCATCATAATCTGTCTAAATATATTTGTAAAATAAATGAAATAAACCATAACATGTAAAGATGAGGTTCCATTCTCCCCAGTCACACCCCAATCCCATCTCTTTCCCTGCTCATTCTGGCATTCTTGATCATTAATTTGGTATGCATTTTTTCAATTCTTTAAAAATACTTTTGTCTATCTCTGTGTGTATACATATGTGTATGTAACCAAAGACACAAAAAGCATTGCTTTGTTTTCCTTTTTAAAACTTATATAAATGATATCTAATTATATAAAACTATGCAAGTTGCTGTATTAACCAACATTATGTTTTTGAGATCTATGATAATGTCCTATTTCTCTTTAGTTTTCATTTTATTTTTCTTTTGAAAAAAAACTTCCTTTAAAATCTGGGAAACTGCTTAGGTCTAAAAATGCTTAATGTTATTTTGGTAAGACAACTTCTGTGGGCCACTTTACCGTCACTATAGGATTTTATTAAAAAAATATATCTTCTTTTAAAAGATTTCCCTTGGTCTCTGAAAAATTCCTTTAAGTACTTCTACAGTATATCTTGGATAATCATCTGTACTTTGTTTCTTAAATTCTAACCTGAAAAGAGGTTTAATTTTCAAGTTAAAGATTTAAAATCACATAAACAGAATTGAAACCAAACTCTAAAAATTCAAGGGAAAAGGATTAATTTAAAAGATAAACTCACTTGCAATAATTTCTTATGGCCTTTTGTTTTCTCTTATTTAAATGTGCTGCACTGAAGACTCATCTGTGCGTGTGTGAGGAAATATAAATTATGTATACAATTGCAGGGCCTACTTGTATGTGAGCACGCGCACACACTGAGTTTGTAAGTTATTTCAGCAGTGGGAAAAGAGTGAGCTCAAGTCATTTCTAATTAAAAATGAAACTCCCCAAAGAAATATGCATAGTATTAAATTCTAGTTTTTCATAAGTATAATGGAAATTAAATAACTAAATTAGTATGTATACTCTGGAGTTCTTCTATCCATCAAAATAATTGTTTTTCTTCTTCTTTATTACTTTAGTAATCAGTTTATAGTAAGCAACCAACCTACCA
>PVKH010006159.1:0-21326 GCA_004027955.1 Chaetophractus vellerosus
CTAGCTGACATTGTAAATCAATTTTTCTCAGAAACCAGATTTTTTATCTGATCATTTAATTAATTATACTTTTTCTTTAAAAAATACACATATTATTGGGTCCTCAAATAAAGCATTTTCCAAATTATACTTTTATAGCCCAAAGTTATTTGAAAAATACTTTCTGGTTCAAGAAAATTTGGGGAAATAGTATATATTATACCCTTTTTTGTAGATTCGCCAAATATATTATCCAAAAAAACTGAAATAAAGCCATTATTTGGTTTAAACTAGCACCCAGCATTTCTCAAACATATTTGTCCATAGAACTTACCTTAGTATAACATTTATTAAAATTCTATTGATAATACTTGAAAAACACATTGTTAAATACTGTTCGGGGAGCTTGTAACTTAAAAAAAAACGGCAACAACAACTTATGGATGGCTGATTTTTCAGAATAAATACTCCTCCTGTCAAGTTATTACCAGATGATTTTAAAATTCAAAACAGAAATACAACCAGTAAATGTCACAAATAAGGTGAAATATTCCTGAAAAGAAATCTGTTTTCGTTTGCTCTGATATTTGGGACATCTCAACAGGAACGGTCTAAACAATCCAGGTGCCTTACCTTCTCTTTAGATTAGTCTGAATTGAAAAAAAAAAAAATCCTATGAATAGGCCAGAGTATTTTTCAGCTGCAGGAGCCAGAGCAAAGAGTAACTGACATCTAAATCTCAGGTGAGGGCTGACCTAAGAATTATAGGACCATCTGAAGCATCAGGTCTACGAGGTTGGACTGAGGGTAAGGCTAGATTGAATGTGAAAGATGGGCACCAAAGAAGAGCTCTGATGGATCAGAAAGTGGACAGATGCCTAAAAGAGATGGGCTCACAGAGAGGGAGGCTCTCCCCTGAGCCCCTCAGCCAAATCCTGAGTGGGTGAGAGCAAATGATGGTGGATGCCTGGGTGGGGATGAAGTCTACTCTGAGGGTGGGAGGTAAAAACCATTCAATATCATACTGTATTGATTTGGCTGAAATGTATTAGCTGTGCTGTTGAGTATTCAATTGGTCATTCTGATTGTTCCATGATGAAAGTCAACCACTTAGAGTCCATTTCATAGCTGTGACAAAGTGTCTTTGGAGTTGTGGAGTCTGGTGTGCTACACTTTACTGTAAAAGTATGGTTAGAGCTGCAGCAACGGGATAAACTCATTTTTGTGAGAAAGTTTTTTCCCTATTAGCTTCAAATCTAGGGCAATCTAAATTTAAGTCAGTGAGGGAGGACACCAAATCCTTAAAGTGCTTTTCATGTTATCACAAACCTAAAATCAGTGAAAGTATCTTATGATGCCGAGGTCTGTTTAGAAAACACCCATAGATAAATGCTCATCTATAGTTATACAGAATGACTATATAGTCCAATTGAATAAAAGTTACTTGATCCACTTCAATTTGTTAATACTTCTTTCCTCTAAACATTGCATTGCAAGTCTTCTTGAACTGTTTAGAACAACACGAACAAGTATTTATTATATTTTTATTATCAGATAAAATATTTTGGCCTTTTCATACATGAAAAAAAAATTCACTCTTGGCCAAGATGATTTTGAACAAATCTATAAAGTAATGATTTAATTTAAGCATCTACAGAACTCCTGACTGTTAAAATATATATTTGTTTTGATTCTGAGAGACTATTTTCAAAGTATGTTATCATATTAATGAATCTCCTGAAACATACTGTTATGGGAAACTTATTTTATATTTCCAAACAAGAAAATATTAGAATAAAAATGAATTTGTTGAATATCAAGGATATGAGTTCCATAAGGAATGGGATTGCTAGCTTACCAATGACAACATGAGGAACAATTCCACTCTGGTGTTGTTTTTCAAAGGGGTGTTTACCTGGAGTGGCCAAAAAGGGCAGCAGAACAGAGAATGTATTGGACTGATCTAGTTTAAGATCCTCTTTAAAAATCCCTAAAGTGTATGGATTATTGTCTCAGATCTCTGTAAGAATGCTCATGAGGCATCCCACCTTTCAGTGCCTGTGTAGCCTAAGAGAGGGAGGGTAATGTGGATGCAGATGCTTTAGAGTGGAACAACAAAATAAAATCTTTCTTCAGCTGACTTGCTTACCTGACATGGCTTAGGGGTAAATGTACAATCACATCCAGGGACATTTCTCAAACTCCCTCTCTGTTATAGCAGCCATAGCTATACAACTTCATGCTAAAGTATTAGAGCAGGGTGGAGCCCTCTGACCTGGCTCCTTCAGCCTGCTCAGTTCTCTCTCGGGTCTCCCAGATCCATAGGAAGTTGGTCCCAAGGAACCAGACTAACTCCTCCAGCTTTCCTTCTCTTTCCCAAGGAGTCATTGACAAATCATTTATTTTTACTTACACAGAAGTCCATTTTATCTTCCTTGGTCTTCCCATTTCCTGGTTTTCTCATTTTCACAGGACATTATCTACCCCCATGGAAGAAACTAAAATGAATTCATTGTTCACTTGAGCATCAATGAATACAGCAAATCTTGTGCCCATCTTGACAGAGCCATGGAGTTTTTGACAACTTTTCTCTATCCATCAACATATCTTGACTCTTAGACCAAGATATGAGGGTTCCTATGTTACACCTTGTACAGCAGTTACTATAACTAGCTGATAATACGTATCTTGGATTCACAAACTTAAATAATGATGGCTGCTGTCTGATTTATTTAAGATCCAGAGGACTGTCTTTGTTTTTTGCCTCATCAATCATGATGCTTCTTTCTGAATGCTCCTAAACCCTCAATCCAAATCATCTGATTTAAGCTTTTGGATTGTTTTGTAACACTAGAATTTAGGTGATTTGTCTTGAACACCCATTCTCTCATAAGACCTGTGCCCAATTTTCTCAGATCATTAGCCTTCCTTGTATTTTTAGAGGCCTGCTTTTGAATATAGTTTGATGTCTGAAGACCTGAAGTCCATGTGACCCCTCCCATGTGATAACTACTGTGTTAATTTCTTGAATAATTATTTATTCAATGCCTGCTCTATGTGTGGCACTATTCTCATCGTTTGGGAAACATCAGTAAAAACTAACAAAGACATCTGTTCTCATTTAGTGTACACCAGATAGAAAGAAGCACAAAATAAACACAAGTCATATAAATAAGCTATATACTATAACAGAAAATGTGAAATGCTTTGGGAAAAAAATAGTGTGATAATGAGTATTGGAAGTGAGTGATACTGCAATATATATATTTAAACATTCTTTTTTTTAATATCCCCCCCTTTCTGCTTGTTCTTGCTGTGTTCATCTTTTGCATTCTTCTGTGTCTGCTTGTCTCCCCCCACTGCGGTGACCCACCGAGTCAGCTCACCGTGCGGCGGCCTGCCTGCTTGCGGCGGCTTGCCCTGCCTGCAGTGGCTTGCCTTCTCGAGGCGGCCTGCCCACTCGAAGAGGCCCAGGGAACCAAACCTGAGGCCTCTCATGTGGTAAACCGGAGCCCTACGAATTGAGCTACAGCCAGTTCCCTGCAATTTTAAATATGGTAATGAGGGTAGACATTATGGCGAATGTGATTCGTTTTTTTTTAATTTTTAAAGAAGTTTTAGATTACATAAATGTTACATAAAAATATAGGAATCCCCTATATTTTTTATGTAACCCCATCCCCCTCCCACACTTTCCCATCAACAACAATATTCATTAGTATAGTACATAATGGGCTGAATGGTGGTCTCAAACATGTGTGTATGTCCTAACCCTCAGAAGCTGTGAAAACTACCTTACATGGCAAAAATAAATAAATATTACCTTTTATGGCCAAGATATGATTAAGGTAAGTTAGAATGCCAGTGAAGAGTCTTGAACTAAGAAGCAACTGAATTTTAAAAGAACCAATTAGATTCTGTGTGGAGAACAGACTGTAGGTGGAAAGAATGGAAGTAGGGGAATATATTTGGAAATTATTGCAGTAATCCAGGTGAGAGATGATGGTGGCTTGAAACAGTGTGGTAGCTATGAAGATGGCGAGAAATGGTCAAATTCTGGATGTATTTTGAAGGTAGAGAGCCAAAAGTATTTCCTGGCAGATTGAATACAGGGTATAAAAGAAAGAGAAACCTCAAGGATTATCCCTAGTTTTGTGGAATAAAGAAGCAGAAAAATACTCTTTGCATGATGGTATTTCATCCACCTGGATTCCAAATTCATATTATACCTAATTAACGGTTGAACTTTCTTCCTCTTCTACTTTTATAACAATTAACATGAGCCCCTATTTGCCTTTTATCCAACTTTGGATCAACCTAGAGAACCTGATTCCAGAATTTTCATTCTTCAGTTACCCAATCTTTTGGTAACTCCGCCCTAAGTCCAAAGTTAGCCAATAGACACTAGAAAAAAATATACTTCTGACATTCCAATGTGACTTGTAAAAACTAGTGTTTAGTAGACTTCATCTTCACTAGCGTCAGGCTGAAGACATTATCCAGGAATGGCTAGAACAGCATCTCTGCTCTGGTTGGTGTCCAGAGGCAGAGAATTCCAAGAGCCAAACATAAGCTTTGGAATGTGGCCCAGCTAAGTTTGAATTCCATTTCTAGCCCTTATGAAGTAAACTTCAGGCTCTCATCTGTAAGTGGGGAATGTAATATTACTTCCTGGGTTTATTTTTAAATTGGTTTTTAATGAATTACATATATAGTTCCAATAATTGCTGGTTTTTATTCTCTCACTCTTTTCCTAACTTCCAACTCATGATCATTGGTTGATATTAATAGACTTTGTACCATGCTTCAGAGTCTAACACAAAACTCATTAAAGCCAACCTCCCTTGATGTTCTATCTGAATTGTCTCTTCTTGTATATCATTTGTTAATTTCAGAAAGTCTTCCTGCCTATATTTGGTTAAAATCCCATTCTTTAAAATAAGCTTTCTGCTTCTCTTGCCCAAGCTTTTCATTTCCAATTTCACTGCTCTTAAGATTTACAATGTGGCTCATAGTAAGCAGCTAGATAAGTAATATATATTATTATTTTTAATAATATTATTATTAGACAAATATAGGTAGTACAGGAGCTATGGAAATCAAATTCCACTGTAGGTCCCTTCAAAAGTTTATGGATGCCCATGAGTGTGAAAGATCTGTTTTTTTAAAAATAAAGGAATGTAGTTTATCTATTTTTATAGTATTATGCATGAAATGCAATTCTAACCCTGCCTAAGCTGAACACTCCTCCTTATTCAGGCATCTTTTCCCCTGTCTTCAGATGGAAATGCCCCTGTCACCTGCCTCAGGTCCACAAGCTGGGATTTGCTGCTGACATGATTTGTATTCTCATGTGCTCCAATTGGTGTGAATATGTGAACTGTTCAGGTGAATGAATTGAAAATGACAGGAATAGGGTAAAGATAATGGAAGGAGAAATTAAGTATGAGAAAGGGATTCAGGTCCTGCATAAAAACAGTGGTTGAAAGATGTACTAAAAAGAAACAAACAAGCCAATTCAGATCTTACATTTTTTTGGCTGAAGTGTCAATTTGTTGAGAAAAATATTTTGTTGCATTTTGATAGCAGTCAGCCCTGTTCTCAATAAAACTCACACAGTAAAGCTCAAATAAAATGCTAATTTCAAAAGCACTATTTGATCCTATTTTTGACTAAACTCTTTTTTCCCTAAAAGGGAATTATTTTTTAAAATTTATTCTCTTTTCATAGGTGGGATAATAATCAGCACTTTGAACTCTTCACATTGACATAAGGCTTCCCTAGACTTCAGCAAATAACAATGTGATATCTTTCTTTATATACCTAACTGTTCAGGTTCTGGTGTAAGTAAATGGGTAATATGCAATATTTAATGCAGAGTTTTTCAGGGGAAACAAACTTCATTCTATGACTTAAAAAGTTAATTCATTGGCTTCAAAAGGATTAGAAGAATGCTCGATTCAGCATTATTACCAAGTGTGTTCATAATATATATGAATATATATTATGAATATATGTATATACACACACGTTTATTAGTGAATGAAGATTATGTAGTTCTTAGTGGAAGTCTGGGAAAATTCCTTCTTTCAGTCTCTTACTGAGTCTTTGATCTGTCTTGGAGTCTGCTTCTGTTTTCTTTCTGCTAAGAAAAAGCCGTTAGCATGTCTTGCAGAGTTGTTACAAAAATCTCTCTAATTATTATTTAAGGATTTAAAAAGATATCCTTTTGTTGTTATACAAGAGTCAAGGAAGATGATAAATGCTTTGCATTATATAAACTCTATCCTAAAATAGAGGTACCTGAATACATATCTGAGACATGATGTTTGGACAGTTATGACTCATGCAGTAATAAGGGAACTTTTATCCAGCAATTTAAATTTATTCAATAATTTAAAACAGAATGTGACATATGAATGTGATTACATAGGTAAGCATATTTCTCAAAAATAGGTGCATTTTCGTTTATATTATTGGAGGAGAGACTATTAGAAATTTTTCTGTGTACTTTCCCCCAGACATCAAAGGAAGAGGTAGATAGACATTAATATTATTGTGAATCAGGATACATTGATTAAGAATTTATTTTAGAGTACCTGAAGGTATAATTAAAGTTTAGTGAATAGCCACTCTGTTGTTTTGATAATTCTGCTCTTTGTAGTATGCTTTTAACAAATTCCTATTTTGCACACAATTCCTTTTACAGGTTGAAAGTAAAAGAAAGCTCCCTAATAATAAAATACATGTGTACTGCCTTATAGTAAACAGTAACTTCCATCAAAATGTTTTGGAGAGGACTGCACATACTTTTCACCTGAATATTTAAACAAAGGACAATAGGCTTATCATTACCAATATCATCATATTTCTCTGGTCATATTCATTGCTATTTCTCACATTTGGGCTTATTCCAGCATAATTATCTTTCACAAATTAGTTCTAGAAAAAAATAATAATGAAAATTAAAATGAAAAAAACTGTTGTTTTTAATCTGGGCTTGATGAACCCTAGGTATTGACTCTTAGTTTACCTTGATGCAGTGCATGAAGATTACATGTGTGAAAAAATCATGTGAGCATGCAGAGTTCTCACAAACCAAAGTAACGGAAATCTGCTGAAACTTTTCCTTGAAGTGAGCAAATCTAGAGGCCAAGACTCCCACTTTTAACATGGACAATGTATACAATGACTGTGACCCAATACATTCATCACCCTTTCTCCCTTTTAACAACTCCCGTAGTGTAAAAATAGGTCTTTTAATTGAAAAAAAATAATACCATGCTTAGCTGAAAGTGGACTGGACGTGGGGTTTTAATAGGGTCCAGGTTCTCTGATTTTCCAATTTTCAAGCTCACCCAGTTCTCAGTGATCACTCACTCGGTGACTTTCATTATGTGTTCTTCCAAGCCCAAAATTCTGCAGGGTGCATCTGGAATAAGCCCAAAGAACAGAAAGAAGGCCTTCTGGCATGCTTTTGCCACATTCCTCTGCATATATCAGTTTTAAAGACTGTAATTCTTTCATTTGGAAGAAGTAATCATGCTGCTTCACAAATTTTAAAAACCACCATTTTAAGCTATTGAGATTACTTACCCATCAGGTTTGCTATTCTGTCCAAATCCACACAGCAGATCTTATTGACAGTATGTATCAAGTAAGAATAGGAACTCACATAGGAAAGCCATGTGCTAAAGAATAAGTATGTGAAATGTCAGAACAGAAGAAAGTTCTAAATTCTAGTAAGAGGTAAAGGGCCAGCATTTGAAATGCCGTGAAATGGAACTGATTTTCACTTTTCTGCATGCTGACGTTATCGTGGGTCCAAGGTCAGAGTTTCAGGAGACTATGAATACACACTGAGTCGGGTCTGTACTTGGGTGAAGAGCTGATGAGAATGAATCTTTAATTTGAAAAAATAAGCCTTCTTCATGCCCTGTGCCACTTTGTTAAGTATTCAAACATGCTATGAAACTTAGGGTATGGTTTAAATCAGTTGTTCTCAAATTATTGTGTACATCTGAATCCCCTGGAGGACTTGATAAAATAGATTACTGGATCTCACCCCAGAATTTCTGATTCAGCATGTTCAGAGTAGGGCCCAGGAATCTGTATTTTAATAGTTCTCTGTGATGTTTCCATTGCTATTCTAGGAACTACACTTAAGGATGAGCCATTGGTTTAGAAATCATTGTAATTTACATGTTTTAAAATTAAATTATGTCCATATACCAGGGTAAATTATTTTTCTTTCCTGAATGACTTTTCTCATCTTAATTGCCATCCCTTTTCTATGGGAACATTTTATTACAATTATATGCTAAATTTGTACTATGTAAGTTGATAAAAATTTGGAAAAGGAGAGATTTGTTTATCATGAAGATACTGTACTATGGCCAAGGATCATATGCAAATCAGTAGGACCACTGGTCTAAGATTTCATGTAAAATAATAGGCTAAGTAACTTAAGCAACCTCCCTTCTGAGAACAGCCAAAAATGCTAGAGGAAGTTAAATATATATACACTTTTGGCTTCTGTCCAGGACCATAAAGTACTAAAAGGAGCACTGTTCTCAAGCTTACAGTAAAAAGAGTTAGCCTGACTTCAAAGTCATGATGATTTTCAAAAGTAGTGAAGAACAGAGGTCATAGAGCAACCAATAGGGCCAAAGTCTAAGGAAAAACATGAATATTTACTTGCCTGGAATAGATGATAACAAACAATAGTAAGAAGAATTAAGGTAGAAAGTTGAAAAATTGGTAAAGGCTGAGTCCAGATTGGCAAGAAAGAGTAAACTCCTGGAGAAGTGCAGAAATTGAGGATTCTGCACCGTCTTGCAGGTTTTTTCTCAATGAGTACCCCTATTCCCATGCATTCACAAAAACTATAAGAAAGAAGAAGAGCCCTAAGAAGTTTTTATTTGTGTTACAACAGCTATAAAGAAAAGATTAGGAACTTCACCCATTGTCTTCATCTCTCCCCTATAAAAACTTTTACCTGTGGAGAAATGGGGGTATAGGGGATATTATGCACTTCTTTAACCTGATAAAGGGCAGCTAAACAACCCTACATTTAACATTATACATAATGATCATAGAATAAATACTTTTCCTCTAAGACAGAAATAAAGCAATGCTGTCTTCTCTCATCAATGCTATTTGATATAATTCTGGTAGTGGAAGTTTTAGCCAGTGCAATAAGGTAAGAAAAAGAAATAAAAATCTTGGGGCCGGCTGTAGCCCAGTCGATAGGGCACCGGTACACCACATGGGAAGCCCCCGGTTCGGTTCCCAGGGACCTCTTCGAGCAGGCAGACCACCTGAGAAAGCAAAGCCGCTGAGGGCAGGGCAGAGCCGCCATGGGCAGGGCAAAAAGCCACCATGGGCAGGGCAAAGCCGCCATGGACAGGGCGAGTCACATGCGAATGGAGCAAAGCCACCTGCGAACGGAGCAAAAGTCACCCGGGAACGGAAGCAAAGCCGCTCACAAGCAGGGCAAGCCACCTGCACAGTGAGCTGAGTCGGTGCATCGCCACAGCGGGGGGAGACAAAGCAGACATAGAAGAACACACACACACACACACACACAAATGAACACACAGCAAGAGCAAGCAGAAAGGGGAGGGATATGTAACAAAAAAAAAAGAGATATCAAAAAAAATCTTTAAAAAAAAGAAATAAAAGTCTTGGAGATCAGTAGAAGACATGGTTGTCTATGTAGAAAATCTGAGAAATCTGTGAGATGTGATAATTGAGTTTAGTAAGGTTGTAGATTACAATGCTTAATTTAAAAAAAGCAATTGTATTTCTATATGCAGCAATGAGCAATTGGAATTCAAAATGAGAAATACTATTTCCATCAGCACCTCCCAAAATGAAATACTTCATTATCATTGAATGGTATATGCATTAAATATGCATGCTGAAAGTGACAAAACCCTGATAAAAAATCATAGAAGTCATTATTCATAAGTCATTATTGGGGATACTTAATAGTGTTAAGATATCAGTTCTCCCCCAAATGATCCATAGTTTCAACACAATCACAATAAAAATTCCAGAATGAACTTGGCAGATATTGACAAGCTGCTTCTAAAATATATATACACAGGAAAAGGAATTGGTGTAGCCTAAACAATTTTGGAAGGAAAAAAAAAAAACAAGTTGGAGAACTCATGCTACCCTATTTCAAGACTTACCATAAAGTTATAGTAATCCTGACAGCTGGTATTTTTGAAAGAATAGACTCAGAATAAACACATAGATCAATGGAACAGAACAGAGAATCTAGAAATAGTCCTCTACAAGTATGGCCAACTGATCTTGAAAAATAATGCAAAGTAAATTCAATGGAAAAAAAGATAGTCTTGCCCATGGTAATTCATGGTGTCTGACAGAGTTGCACTGTGCATTAGTGGAGAAAATTAATAATTGGTGTTGGGGACAATTGATTATCTATATTGGACAAAATGGGATGAATCCTTATTACACTATGCTTAAAAATGACTTCCAGATAGTTTAACGACCTCATTGTGAAAGGTAAAACTACAAATTTTACATGAGAAAACAAAGGGACTGAATAACTTATAGTTTAATGAGGATCATGTAAATAGTAAAATCATCCCAATTCTAGAAAAGGCATTAGGAATTTAGGCTGGCCATGGTTAAGAGTGAGAGGCCCATGATGCTTAATATGGACAAAACCTATGACAAGGTGGAAGGGGGGTAGTTTGGCAGTGAATAGAGGTGATAGCTGTGCAGGACTGTGAGTGGGGTTGACAGTGCTGGAATGTGTGAGTGTTCGAGTTGGGGGGTTGGGGTTGTACTATCCATGGATCTAGGAGTAAGGTGGAGGAAGGAGCAGGTTAACTCGGGAGATTTGTAGGTCTGTGGTTAAAACTACAATGATGGGGATGTTCTTTTAGCAAACATGGACAGGGAGAGGTATTGGTGAAGGGTGTTGGGGTGGGGGAATATGTGAGAAAGAATGCACCTAGGGCATGCTTCTATGGAATATGAGCATGGTCTTCTTATAGGGTGTTATCACAGTAGGTGGAAACCCACAAAATAAACAAGAAAACATTAAACTCCCATTCTGGAGAGTCCTGCTAGGTTCTCAAATAGAGGGGCAAGAATCTCTCAAGAACATAGGCAGCACCTAATAAAAGAAGACAGAACAATATGTCAAGTCTTCAATATTAATGCACATAGCTATAAACCTCATTCTTCAAAAATTGCAACTTAATGGTTACCATGGGTTCCAAAGGTAGGAGGAGGGAAGAATGGATAGAGCATGGAGCATTTTTAGGACATTGTAATTGTTCTGAATAATCTTGCAATGTTGGGTATAGGCCATTATGCATTTTGTTAGAACCTATAAAAGTGTATGGTACAGAATGTGAACCATAACATAAACCATTGGCCATGGTTAGTGGCAATGTTTCAATATTTATTCATCAATAGTCATCATTTGTAACAAATGTACCATACTCATATAAGATGTTATTAATAAGGGGAAATGTGAGAGGAGGAGGGGGTGGGGTATATGGGAATCCCCTATGCTATATTGTCTATGTGACTTTTCTGTAACCTAAAACTCCTTTGAAAATAAAGTGAAAAAGTGAGACACTGGGAGAACATACAGAGAAAATTGTCACTGTATGAAAGATAAAAGATCTTATGGGGATGAAGGACACAATGCAAGAAAATATATTTATTCATTTATGTGTATTTTTAAAATTATTTTTACTTATTTATTTTGGCTTTGTTTTAGGGGAAGTTTTGGATTGGGGAAGAGTCACAACTATGGCAGGGGAGGATCACTGATGTGGTCTGTTGGTGATATCAGGATGTTGGGGAGAGGTGTGCCTGGGAAAAGACTCTATGGAATATGAATGTGTTCAAGTGGGCATGGGGTATTGTATCAGTGGGTGGATATCCAAACAATACCTGAAAGAATATTGAATTCCCATCCTGGGGAGTCCTCTTATATTCTCTAATAGAGTGGCAAGAATCCCTAGAGTACATGGGCAGTGCCTAGTGAAGGAGGACAGACCAATACACCAGACCCTTGATATCGATGCTTGTACTTATGAACCTTGTTCTTGTGAAATTGAAACTTAACCTAGTATTATATATTGCCTAAGTGTTACCTCCTGAAAACTTCCTTGTTGCTCAAATGTGGCCTCTCTCTAAGCCAAACTCAGCATATAAACGCACTACCTTCCCCCTGGTGTGGGACATGACTCCCAGGGATGAGCCTCCTTAGCACCAAGGGATTATTACAAGTGCCAACTAGTGATGCATTGGGGAAAAAACCTTGACCAAAGGGGAGAAATACTAAACATAAATGAATTTTTATGGCTAAGAGATTTCAAAGTGACTCAGGAGGTCATTCTAGAGGTCATGCTTATGCACATCTTAGGAGGATCTCACTGACTGCCGCAGTAAACAGTACCTCAAACAGGGGTGCTCCTGAGAGCTCTAAAGACATCTGGACACTATAGGTAGGGAAGAAAACCCCAGGAATTTGGTACCCTGTCAATGAGACTTACCTTGTAATATATGATGACTTATCTCCCCCAATGTATCGGGTTTGGACTCGTTTATAATTTTCCTACACATGGTTCTTATACCCCTTTTATTTGAAATTATAATTAGCACTATACTGATTAAATATGTGTCTTAGAGACTTATATATTCTGGTTGTTCAAATGCCAATTGAGTACTGAATCTCAGCAGAGTTGCAACCAACACTTACTCTCCAGTTCATTGGACTTGCCCAGACAGCTAACAAAAGGATGATCATGGACAATGCCCATCCCAAAAAAGAGAGAGTATCTAAAACTGCAAACAAGACAGTTCCACTCATCTGCCCCATGGAACCTAAACCCTCTCTCAATCTGAAGCAAAGCAGGCATCACCATCCCAAAATCCTCAGGATTGAGGAATGAACAAACATAAGGGGGGAATGCAACTATGAACTAATGTAGACTTATTCTTATTATAGTAATGGAAAAACTTGTGTCATTGATATAAAGGCAGTAGTCACCAGAGGTTCCGAGGAGAGGGAGAAGGAAGAATTGGTGTAGCAGGGGGCATTTGGGGGACATTGGAAATGTTCTGCATGACATTGCAATGATGGGTACAGGTCATTACACATTTTGTCAAAACCTATAAAATAGTGCAGTGCAGAGTGTAAACCATAATGTCAGCTATAGACCACGGTTAGTAGCAATACTTCGATTTGTGCTCATCATTTGTAACAAATGTACCACACTAATAAAAGATGTTTTATATGGGGAAAAGTGTGCAAAGGGGAGGGGGTGAGGTATATGGGAATTCCCTATATTTTCTATGTAACATTTATGTCATCTAAAGCTTCTTTAAAAATAAAAATAAAAGAGTGAGGCTCATATTCTTTACTTTTTAAATACAAGATATGTTTAGGTGCTTCTTCTAGAGCCAAGTATGCAATTATGGCTCTAGATTATAATTAAGCACCATTGTATTTGTGAGTGAGAATTTTCCCCACTTTAATTAGTTAACAGCAGATAAAAAAAACTTTATAAAACTTTGTTTTGGTATAAATAGTACCTGAATATATGCTTTCTAAATTTGTTAACGTTCAGAATTAGAAGCAGATTTTCTACAAAGTTGCTATGGGGAATAGTCTTTTCTAAAAATGGTGCTGGAACAATTCAATTGAATTGGAACAATTGAATATCCATTTTACAAAAAAATGAACTTTAATCCTTACCTCATGCTATTTATGGAAAATAACTTTTAATTCATCACAGATTTAAATGTAAAAGATAAACTATATAACTCCTAGAAGGACACATGTGAAAAAATCTTTGTAATTTTGGTCATGCAAAGCCATCTTAAAGAGATAGAGTACAAAAAGTATGAACCAAAAATTCTTTTAAAAAAGACAATTGTTTCATTTTACAATTAAAATTATTTGCTCCTCAAAAGATACTTTTTTCATTTTAAAATTTGCATTAAAGTATATCAAACATACTGAACATACATAAACAAGTTCATAGTGAAAGTTGTGAACTTACAAAACAAACATACATAATATACAGGGTTCACATATATTACCCCACCACCAACACCTTGCATTTTCGCGCAACATTTGTTACAAATGATGAAAGAACATTGTCAAAATATTACTAACTATAGTCCCTATCTTACATTAAGAAAATAAGAATGCAAGCATCAGACAAGGAGGAAATATTTACAGAACATGTCCGATAAAGGACTTATATCCAGAATGTATAGAAAGTCTTCTAATTCAATAATTAAAAGACAAACAACTTTATACAAAACTGACAAAATATTTCAATAGACACTTCACCAAAGATGATATATGAGTGACAAATAAATATATGAAAAGTTACTCAACATCATTACTCATTAGGAAAATCCAAGTTGAGGACACAGTGAGGTACCAGTACTCACCCACTTGAATGACTAAAATTTGAAGGACCGACTAATTCAATTGTTGGCAAGCAGAGCAACAGTAAGTCTCACATGTTACTGTAGAAAAGCAAATGTTATATCTGACTTTAGAAAAGAGTTTGGCAGTTTCTTAAAATAATAAACATATATTTATATGACCCAAGAATCCCAGTCCTAAACATCCAAGAGGAATAAAACCGTAAGTCTATATAAGACTTGTATATTAATGTTCCTAGAATCCTTATCACAAGAGGATAAACATGGAAACAACATAAATATGCATAACTTATGAATGGATAAAAAAATTGTGGTAAATTCATCTAAATGGAATACTGTGTAACAACAACTGTTGACACACAACAACTTGGATAATTTCAAAAGAATTATGCTAAGTATAAGAAGCCAGTCACAAGAGATTGCATGCTGACTAACTCCATTTATATGAAATTCAAGAAAAAGCAAAACTGCATTTATCGAAAGCTGATTATTGTCTTCCAGGGTTCAGGGATGAGGGAATATTGATCTCTAGAGAAGTAGGAATAATCTTTTTGGAATGTTGAAAATATTTTATATCATTATTGTGATGGTCTAATATATACATATATATGTGTGTGATATATTTGTAATATTTGTATATTTATGTAATATATGTAAAATCTAGTTATATGGTGTACTTATAATCAGCGGTTGTATTTAGTGTAAATTATACTTCAATAAAGCTGAATTAAACAATATTGTTTATTTACTTTTTTTTTAAACCCCAACCGGAGCCATATTGTGCAGGGCCTTTTGACATAATAAAGAATTTGGATTTTGTTTTGCCAGCAACTAGGCTCTATGGCCTTATCTCCAGCAGAGAGCGAGATATTATCATGCTTTTTAGAATGGTAATATACAAAAGAGTTAGGAGCATCCTTTGGAGCTGGGAGAGAATGGAGGCAGGAGAACAATGAATATAGTCTATTAAAATAGCAGAAACTGTAGATGATGAAAACTTATGGTGCAGTGGTAGGAAGGGAGATGTAAAGATTGGGAAATAGCTGGTGGTAAAATTTCTAGGACTTAGTGAGCAATCAGCTATAGAATATGTATTTCAATGGGTTTGGATGTATGGGTAGGAGGAAGAGACAGGGTAGGCAGTAGTAAAGGAAAAGCTAGAATTAAGGGTTAGTATGCTATTTTAGCTCAGGCAATGATGTCATTAACAAAGATCAGGAAAACTGCTTAGGGAAAAGTTTTGAGGGGTTCTCTATCATGTTTCACAATAACTATCAATTAAAAATGTTCATAATAACTAAATAAATATAACAATACCAGTATTAGCTCTCATTAAAATGTCTTAGGAAGAGCAAGTTTGTACTTGGTATTTTCATGTAGTTTAACAAATATCTTCATCATGAAATTAATCATAGAAGTATTTAAAATCCTTTATACTTCTATACATATTCCTGTTACAAAGTACCATGGACTAGTCGGCTTAAACAATAGAAATTTATTGTCTCACAGTTCTGGAGACTCTAAGTCCAAAATCAGGGTGACAGCAAGGCCACACTTCCCCTTAAAGAGGAAAATCTGTTTCACACCTCTCCCTGGGTACTGGTAGGTAGCTGACAAGTCCATGGTGTTCCCTGGCTTGTGGAAGCAGAACTCAAACTTTGCCTCCATCATATGGCCTTCCATATGTCTTTGTCTTTCTTACTGTGTCCAAATTTGCTCCCTGATAAGGACACCAGTTATGGTAGCTTAAATTATCATCCCAGAAAAAACTTGTTCTTAATCCTAACCCATGGCCCTATGAGTGTGACTCATTTGTAAACAAGACCTTTGAGATATAATAAGTTGTGCCCAAACTGATTAGGGTGGGTCTTAATGCAATATAGTTGAAGTCCTTATAAGCAAAGGAAATTGGACACAGAAGAGTGAAGGCCACAGGGGAAGGTGGAAGTCAGTTGGAACCTGGAAGAGAAAGGAGAGGACATCGCCACGAGATGGAAAAGCAAAGGAGCCTGCCAGCTTGCCCAAATGCTACTGACCCTAACAGGAAACAAGCCTTTCAGCCTCCAAAATTGAGGCAGTGCATTCCCATTGTTTAAGCCACTTCTTTCTGTGGTATTTGTGATAGCAGCCAGGAAATCAGACACCGGTCATATTGGATTAGGGCTCCCCATCTAACCACTGCCCACCAAAATACAGTTTGGCCTCATTTTAACTAATAACATCTCCAAAGATTCTATTTCCAAATTGAGACACATTCATGGGACTTGGGGTGAGGACTTAACATATCTTTTTGGTGGGCACAATTCAATCCATAACAATTTCTTTCTCCATGAAATATTCAAAGTATATGTCAGTGCTCTGATAATATTAATAAAATCATGACAATCATAAGTATCTTTGAAATAATGACTGACCTTTTTCATTGGACTCCCTCTTTGTTTTAAATGAATATGTATGTTTGTGTTACCAGACCATCTTTGATTGAGATCATGGCTTCACCATTCACTAAGTCCATGATCTCTCTTTGCTTTCCATTTCTCAACTGTAAAATATGGATAATGCATTTTATCTTGCAGAATTGTTGCAAGGATTAAATGATGCAATGTATGCCTGGTGCCTTATTAATGACATTAGTGATTATTGATATTACTGATACAAGTGGTAATTGTTCTTTTCAGGCTTCATTTTGTTATGCCCTACTAGAATTCAACCACATAGGCAAAATATTTTTACTTACATGTAAATACCCATAATGCAATTTTTATTTTTGTAAATCTCAGAAATAAAATGATTCCTAAAACAAAATAAATGTTTGTATTCACTTACTTAAAAATAAGCAAATATTGATTTTTTTTACCATTTCAGAACAGTTATAATTGGCTGTAAAAATGTTGATTTTTGTATTGATTTAATATTGAATTGAAAATATAACTGTGAATGTTAAGAGAGTAATGGCTTATATCCTAACCTGTCTGCCTACCCCCCACGCCCCTATCCAAGAGAGTGGTCTGGTTTCAGTCTGTTAGTGCAGTTGTTCAGCTGACAGAGTCCCTCAGCATAGAGACCGGCATCTGGAATCCAATCCAGGCACCCCTTAAATTTCCACCAGTACTTGCTTTCCTTTTGCAGCCAAATACCTCAATAGCTCAACTCACCCTCTTCCCTCATTCTCAACTATCTTGATCATGAGTTTGGTATGACACTCCAGCTATATTGTCTTTTACCCTCCACATTACTTATACCCTATTGTCTTCTCCTTTACAGCACTGACTTCCACTCCATGATAGTACTTTATCCCTGTCCTAAGCCATCGCCCCTGGGAATCTTCTGCCTCACTCTGTGGGAGATGTTCTCACCTGGCTAATTCTATCCTCCCAGATGATACTGGAGAGATGAAGTCAAATTGGCAACTTTTGCAGTGAGATAACCACAATGAAAGTGGATTGCTCTAAGGTCAGACAGGTAGGATACTTATAGTCCTAAATAAAAATGGATTCTACTATCTTCCCCCTTCCCCCACCTTATAGGGAAAGAGTGGTAAGGTAAATAAATAAATCAGATTGATTGGCCAACTAAATTGTGTATCCCTGCTGAAGGATATAGTTCCTTTTCTGTTACAGAAGATGGTTGCACATGAGAATGAGTGTCCTATGTTGTCAGATCTTCTTATTTTTCAAGAGAAGGCTGATGTTTGAATGTGAAAAATACTAACATGTTAATGTTGCCAAGTTATTAAGATTTTTAAAAATATCTTTGCAGACTAAACAAAAAGACCCCTATGGTCTAAGTGACCTCTAATTTGGGAGTTGAACTAAGAGCAAAATCTGTTTCTAGCGTCCATCACTCAGATTTTCATTTTCTTTTTTCTCTCCAGAGTATTAAAATATCACAGTATAGTTCCATATTTCCTCTAAAAGTTTGTGAATGGTAGAAGTATCTGTGTTTAGACAAAGATGACCTCAGTTTCTTTCAAGTTTATCATCAGTTCATACTGAAAATCCTTGAATTTCTGTTTGCAGAATTAACATCCCATATGAATTTGAAAAATGACCCATTTCTGGTTGCCAGGTTTTAGCACTAAAATTATTGTTTTCTGGTATAACTCAGTTTGTGCCTGAATCCCAATCCTTTTGCTAAGCACTTGAAGATGTTACAGCAGTACAAATGAGATCATAATGAATTAAGGCATTCTAAACCCCATAATGAGAAAAATACCCTGGCAAGAAGTAACAAATATAAAGTAAGTAATACTTATTTGCTGGTTTCACAGATTCATTGAAGTTTACCCACTACACACAGGAGAATGTCATGACTTCTAAATTCAAATATATTCAGAATCAAACTGTTGCATATACCTAAGGCAAAACAGCAACCACTGATGTAACTCATGAAAAAGACCATGGGGAAATTCAGTGGTTGGCAGGTAAAAGAACTTTTGATGGGTTTCCCACACTATGTAGTAAAAAAGGAAGGACTGCCTGTTGCTAAATAACAGCCTAATATTAGGGAATCATGCAAAGTTTGAAATATGAAGTAAATTAAAATAATCAAGTCTGATAGGTCATTTTTATTATTTTTAATAATCCAAAAATTTATATCCTTTGGGATACAGTAACCTTAATAAAATCTTTATATGAACATATAAAGTTTATGGTCGATGCCATTGGGAGTTTTTATGCAACTTCCTTATGACTGCCATTTGTCTAGACAATTCAGAAAGATTCTTGTCATCTTCTAACACTAAGATATGACAAACTTGTAGAAACCTTCCTAGCAATTCTTCTCCCAAAGCTTCTTATTAAAATGTTTACTTCTGAAACTTGAGAGTGTAAATTCAATCCCAGTCTCATATGTCCCTATTTTGAATGTTTCTACTGAGGACCTGGAATGCATGAAATATGCGCTCTGTATGTTAAGAATCTAAGTTGCATATAAATACCTAATTTTCAGAAAGTAAGTCCATTTTACCTATATGCTCCCAGACATGTATAACAATAATAACTCAAAATAGTCCCCCATCCTTACTTCTAAAATATACATTTGGGTTACAGACAAAATTAAGATTGGATGTAAAGGACTTAGAAATACATCTCAGAGGAAAAGATATAAATCTCATGTTCCGTTAATATGTTTAAGAGTACATTATAGTTGGTTCAATGTTCTAGTTAGCCTGGGCATAGCACTATACCCTATGAAACGGATTGACAATGTAAAATTTGTTTCTCAAGCTTAAGAGGGATTCAGAAACCAGGACATTTGGTGGAGGGTTCCAGTAACGAGTTACTGGGAGAAGAGAAGTTTTCAGAAGACCTTGTAGCTGTCTTCAAATATTGACAGACTACCATGTGAAAAACTTGCTGATTCTGAGTTGCTCTAGTAAGCAAAACTAGTACAGAACAGTACCAAGAGACATATTTTCACTTCTATAAGGAAAATCCTCCTAAGAATTAGAAATGGTCACCAATGAAATGGAGCACTTTATGAAACAAGAGATTCCATATTTCACAATGATCCATAAAACTGGACAACTCTTTGGATTACAGGTATGTACAGTGTAATGTACAATGTTGCATTTCTCCTCTAACTTACTACAAATTTATTATTCTAAAGTCATGTTTACTCATTTCTATGTTTACTCATTTCTACTCTCTTCTGTTACGTTTTCTGAGAGGGATCTTGTCATAATCATCCAACCTGATCACCATCACTAATAGACTTTTGTGCAGGTTGGGTACAACCAGAATTAATTCCTTGAGTCCATTTGGCCAAGGTACTTGCTCCCCAAGAGTAGCAATATCCAATTACCTTATAGAACACTTCATCCATGATTTTTTTTTTAAGATTTATTTATTTTATTACATATCTCCCCTTCCCCCCGCTGCGGCGGCGCACCGAGAGTGGTCACTGCGCAGGCACGGCTTTCCCCGCTTGTGGGCGGTCTCTGTGTCCGTTCATGGCCGGCTTTCAGTTCGCGGGTGGCTGGCTGCGCTCCATCCGCAGGCGACCTGCCCTGCCCGTGGCGACTCTTGCCCTGTCCGTGGCAGCTTCTTGCCCTGCCCACGGCGGCTCCGGCCCGCCCATGGCGGCTTGCCACTCTCAAGGCGGTCTGCCCGCTAGGAGAGGTCCCCGGGAATCGAACCCGGGGCCTCCCATGTGGTATGCCGGCACCCTATCCACTGGGCTATCGAGCCGGCCCCCATCCATGATTCAAAACTAATTGAAGGCCTATGCTCATTACTTTTCAAAACTTGTATACTGAGTTTATCAGGCTCACTGGCTTGATCAACAGGATAAACTATGTCCTCAGACTGGTAAAGGGTGTTCAGAGATGTTTGATCTCTCCTAAAGTACAGAAACTCTAAAGTGGCTTTTCCAGCTATACTAATTTTCTAGTCAGACAATTAAGTTGCCTTTCTTTAAATATAATGCTTTATGGGTTTCTACTGAATGAATGTCTGAATTCTAGGAATGCCCAAATTCTGCAATACCTTTGATCTTACTAGTGTAACTAATTGAAGGAAAGATGGTAACAATCACAAATAAATTATATTAAAATTTTTAGTATATATAAAGGCTACAACCATTTAAATGTGTAAAGGCAGCATAATCTCCATTGGAGGTGGGTCCCCAAGCTCTGTAACCACATCATTGGGGAGACTAGTCCTGTTTAGGTCTACTAAGAAGCTAAACCTATGTATTTTTCATAAGGTAGGGGGGGTTCATTATAGCCTTGTGCCCATTCTCAGGTGTTCTGAGAGGTACTTGGTAATTCTGACTATGTGCAATCCTGCTGGTCTCATGTAGCAAGGTACAAGCAGTAAATCTACTAGATTAGGTTCTGAGAGCATCTTGCCCTGGAAAGATTCACATCTATGCCTCTTTTT
>PVKH010006160.1:9613-21424 GCA_004027955.1 Chaetophractus vellerosus
GAATAAAATATCTCTTCTTGTTTGGTAATTGAGTTGATTTTCTTACTGTTTAAATATTGGCCCGCAAAAAAAAAAAAAAAAAAAAAAAAAAAAAAAAAAAAACTTATTGGAGAGGCGATTGACTTGCAAATGTGTATTTTCTGAAAGATTCATATCTCTTTTTTACCTTGTAGATTTATTCTTTTAAATTCTATTTTAAAATAGTCTTTGTGATGGTTAGGCTAATGTGTCAACTTAGCCAGGTAATTGTGCCCAGTTGTTTGTTCAAGCAAGCACTGGGCTAATTGTAATACAAGGACATTTATGGACTCTAGTCACCAGTGAGTTTATTGCATAGATGGCTGATTACATCTAAGATCAATCAAGGAAATTGCTGTCAGCAATGAGTGAGATATTATCCAATCAGTTGAATGTCTTAAAAGGGAAAGTGATTTCAACACTCAGAGAGAATTTCCCAGCTTGTCTTTGGACAGCCAACATCTCCCAGGAACTCATAAAGGACTTTCATCAGACTTTCATCAGAGTCCCTGGTTTGCAACCTGCCTGCAGAATCTGGTCTTGCACACCCCCACGGTCACTTGAGAGGCTTTTATAAAAATTCATACTATTTACAGATAGCTCCTGTTAGTTCTGATTCCCTAGAGAACCCTTACTAAAACAATCCTCAAAAAATCTTGTATCTTGCAAATAACTTTTCAGTTATTCCCAGTTTGACATCACAACTCATCTATTGTTTTTCTTACTTTTATCATATTTTACTTCCAATGACTTCACCACATTTTTAAGATTAAAGGACAGAGGGGCATCTCAATTTGTGCACAAAACTACTAAGTTGTTATTCAGGTATGAGCTCCAGCCATCTGGCTCCAGAATCTATGTTTTAAACCACTAAGCTATTCTATGCATAGCATGATGAAGTAAAAGTAGCATGATAGGAAAATTATTTCATGAAGTTAAAATATCATGTGCACAAAGAAATGGAGCAGAGATTCCAGAAAGATGTGGATCAATGATATTTTTCCCCAAAGTGTATTTTGAAAAACCTAAAACCTCCAGAAGAGTGTTTAAAATTAAGCTATTTTGAGGCCGGCTCGATAGCCCAGTGGATAGGGCGCCGGCATACCACATGGGAGGCCCCAGGTTCGATTCCCGGGGACCTCTCCTAGCGGGCAGACCGCCTTGAGAATGGCAAGCCGCCATGGGCGGGCCGGAGCTGCCGTGGGCAGGGCAAGAAGCTGCCACGGACATGGCAAGAGCTGCCACGGGCAGGGCAGGTCGCCCGCCAATGGAGCGCAGCCAGCCACCCGCGAACTGAAAGCCGGCCGTGAACGGACGCAGAGACCGCCCACAAGCGGGGAAAGCCACGCCTGCGCAGTGACCACTCTCGACGCGTCGCCGCAACGGGGGGGAAGGGGAGATATGTAATAAAATAAATAAATCTTTTAAAAAATAAAAAATAAAATTAAATTAAATTAAATTAAGCTATTTTAACTAGATTTATTGCTAACAATTTGTCTTTTTCTCTCTCCATTTGTGCATATGTATATATGTGCAAATATAATATTTATGTACGTACATATATATGATATATACACCTATAGTTTTGAGCTCAAGATATATTGCCCTGGAATATTCCAACATGTCTCAAACTAGCAAAGATATTTCATACATAAACATAAAATCCTTATCATATCAAAGAAACTTACCAAAAATGCTACACTGTCTTATACAAGTAGCCAATAATCTATATTTACCTGATGTTTCCTGTCAGATATATAAAGTTTAAATTTTTGACAAGACAGGTCTTGTGTGTTTACTTTCTTTTTACTTTTTTTAAAATATATTTTTATTATAAAAGTTATAAAACTTACAAAACAATCATGCACATGTACAGAATTCTCATACAACACCCTTTCACCAACACTCAACATCATTGTGGAACATTTCTTATAGATTATAAGATAATATCCTCAGACTATTACCACTAAATATGGTCCATAGTGTGCACTTGGCAAGTTTTTTCCATGCGCCCTATTATTAATACAGTACATCTCTGGCATTGATGCAAGAATATTACAGTATTACTGTTAAATCTAATCCATAGATTAAATTAATTGAATTTTTCTCATGTTTAGCTCATTAAGTTTTAACCTTTCTCTTCCTAATATAAAAATTTAAATTATTTTCTAAATTCTAACTTCATTGAAAGTCTCATGTTTTGGTAGGTTTAGTTTTCATTATCATTCAGTTCTAAATACCTATTACAATGATTTCTTCTCTAATCCATGATTTATTTAGAATCATTTTTTATTTCCCCAATGGATTAGGCATTAATTTTTTTTAATTTAATATGGTTTTTTTTCAACGTAATTTCATTTTGGTCAGAAAAATATACTTTTATAACAAATCATTCTTTTAACACTTTTTCAAAAAATTTAAAAGTACTTATATTACATAAATTTTACATTAAAAATATTTGGGATTTCCATATACCCCACACTCTACCCTTCCCACATTTTCCCACATTAACAACATCCTTCATTAGTGTGGTACATTTGTTACAATTTATGAGCACATTTTGGAGCATTGCCACTAAGCATGGATTATAGTTTACAAACTGTGATTATATCACACAGAGTTCCCATATATGACATGCACATTTTCTCCTGTGATTAATACTAATCTGACATGACTATGGTACATCTTATGTTTTATAATCATTACTGATGTAATGGTCACTAACTTTTGGGTTACTAAACCCACTATTTATTCAGAGTCCCTTAGTTTGCACCTAATGTTCTTGTTCTGTTTAAGGATCGCCAGCAGGACACCACATTCAATTGAGTTGTCATTTCTTTATAGCTCCTATTGACTATGACTATTATTCAGATTTGCCTTTTTTTATTAACTTGCAAGTTTGAGGAATACTCATTTGGTATTTTTTACACTGTATCTCAAGTGAGATTTTTCTGATGTTTTTCTCATTATTAGACTGGAGTTAGATTTTTGTTCAAAAAGACAACAAAGGTAAATTGCCATTTTCCTCACTTCATATCAATACTATATACTAACATCATGAATTATAATTATTGATAATGAACTTAACAACTTGGTTAAGGCAGTAATTGTCAGGCTTCTCTGCTGGAAACTGACTACTTTCCTTCTTTTTATATTGTATTTTTGGTAGAGGTCACTTACGTGAATTCCACAGAACTAATGGGGAATTATGTTTCACATATTTGGGAGTATTGTTTCCACATAAAGTACTTAGAAGTCTTATTAAGGGATTATTTATCTCTTCTCCTCCATTTTTAAAATGTATCCAATCATTTATTAATATCAGTGTGATTTTATGGATTTTAATCTATACCTTGATTTATAATCCAAGAATGCATTATTAATTTACTTAATCCAATTGATCCAACTTTGTCCCTTGGAATCTATTTCAGATTTCTGCTATGTCATTTTGGTAAACACCCATCATTTTGTACTTTTTAATTTTAGCACTTCCTTAATTTCTGACACTAAAAGAAGCTCCAGGCTCATCTTGTATATTTCATTCCCAAGTCCAGAAACAGTGAGTACTCCAACTTTGTTAATATTTTCAAGAAGTTTTGGGCTATTGGGAGTCCTTTACCCCTCCAAATAAATTTGAAAATTAGCTTTTCCATTTTTTCAACATAGGCCGATGGAATTTTTATTGGACATTGAATCTGTAAATCAATTTGGGTAGAATGGATATCTTAACACTTACGCTTCCCATCCATGAACAGAGAATGGCCTTCCATTTATTTAGGTCATCTTCGATTAATTTTAGCTTTTTTTGTTTGTTTGTTTACTCTGTACAAGGGTTTTAGCTCCTAAAGACTGCCAAAGAAATACACCAGAAATGTGTTTGCTCATAAATTGGAAATTTTAGACTAAAAACTTATACTTCTTAGACTGTGAAAGTGTACAAATCAAGGCATAATCAAGAGATACTGATTCAACAAGTTGCAACTATGGGCAATCAGGCACATGGTGGTGTCAACTGACAATGCTATCTCCCTGAGATCAGCTGTGGGCCATCAAGCACATGGCAGAGCACAATTCAAGGGTGTTAATCTCTCTACCTTCTGCTGGACCTTATCTCTTCAGCTCTAATCTGTTCCATGGGCCTCGCCTCTCAGCATCCTCATTCCATGCCTCTGGGCTCTGCTGACTACAGCCCCCAGACTCTAGGACCTCTCCTTCTATCTCTGAGGCTCCCTCTTCTCTGTATTACTGAGAAATGGAAATGTAGCACAGCTGGGGTGCTGGGGTCCAGAGTCAGAAAGAGCCAGCGGTACCAGGTGCTTTTCAAAGAGCAGCTTCTTTTTCGTGGTGTCCTCTAGTGCCCTCAGAAGTTTATCCCAGGACAGAGGCAATGGCTGCTCAGGCTCCCTGTCCCCTCTTGATTGTGTCCTTGTGCCTGCTCTGCCAGGGACATTTGCTGTGTTGAGGAGGCAGTGCAGAGGTGAGCTTGATGCTGCTGCAGACGCTGCAGCACTAATGAAGGATGTTTATCTTGGAAGTTGTGGGAGGTGTGGGAGGTGGGGCATATGGGGATCCCTATATTTTTTGTGTAACATTTATGTAATCTAAGTATCTTTAAAAAAATAAAAATAATAAAAACAATAAAACAAAATAAATGTTATGTTTACACTAAAAAAAAATGTATAGGGCAAAAGTTGGGAACAACCCAGGTGTCCATCAATCAATGAATAGATAAACAAATTGTGATGTATATACATGATGGAATATTATGCAGTGGTAAGAAGAAATGAAGTCATGAAGCAATATGACAACATGGATGAACCTGGAGGACATTATATTGAGTGAAACAAGCCAGACACAAAAGGATAAATACTGTATGAGTATGCTATTATCATCTAACTATATTGTGTAAACTCATGGAGTTAGTAATAAGAATATAGGTCACCAGAAAACAGAAAGATGGTAGAGAATGGATAGCTGAGGCTTAATCTGTGCAGAACTGGTATAAAGATTGTTTTTAAATCTTTGGAAATGAATAGAAATAGTGAAAGAATATCATGGTGTTTGTAACTAGTAGAGCTATTTTGTGGGTATGACTGGTTGAGAGGGAAAGTCTAAGGTCATGTGTATTACTAGAGCGAAAGCTAAAAATTGTAACAGGGGACTGCATAAGATAGTAAAATCTCATGTAGAACATGAATATGGATGATTTTGCTGATATAAGACTGATTCAGAAAAATATAATACAAATATACTAGAGAGAAGGAAAAAGAATAGCAGCTAAGTATGGCAGGACAAGCATAGAGAGGTCATGAATTTTTTTATTTATTTGTTTTTTGTTTATTATTGTTATTATTGAAATAATGAAAGTGCTCTAAGAATGACTGAAGGGATGAATGCACAAATATGTGGATACACTGAATACCATTGATTGTCCACTTTGGATTGATTTATGCATTATTAATATGTATCAAAAATTGATTTGTTGAAAAAAAGTAAAGGGGATGGTAGCTGAGCCAATGTAGCTCAAGTGGTTTAGTACCTGCTTCCCATGTATGAGCTCCCAGGTTCATCCCTTGTCCCTCCTAAAAATGAAACAAACTCCCCATCAGGGAGATTATTACATGGTTGGTTATTGTGTGGGTGTGTACCCTATCACAACATGAACACAGCCATTTTCCATAAAGGCATGCCCCAGGTGCACCCCTTCCCACACATCACCCCACCACAGATACCATGCACCAGTGACTTTCCCCTGCCATTATTGCCAAAGGAATATTCCCACAATTGTACTCCCAACTACAGCCTTCAAACTCCCCAAAGTTCATCGGTTACTACTTCCAGCCCTAACCCCTGCTGCACAGATAATCTACCCCACCCCCCAGCCCCGCTCACACTCACATTCCAGCACTATCAATACCACCCATATGGCTGCACCATGATCATCACCATCCACTGTCAAACCACTCCCATCCACCTTACCATAAATCCTGCCCAGAAGGAGCATTGACTCACTACTCTTTAGTGTCTTTCTAACCCCAGGAACCTATCTTGCAGAATCTGCCTCTATGAGTATTCTGAATATCTTTAGGGAATATAAGTGAGATCATGAAATATTTGTCCTTTAGTGACTAACAGCTCAAAATGAGGTCTTGAGAATAAAGCAGATTGTTATATGTGTCAATACTTCATTCCGTCTTCCCACTAAGAAATACTCCATCATATGTATATACCACCTACCACCATTTGTTTATCCTTTTATCCAATAATGGACACTTGGATTGCTTTCAACTTTTGGATATTGTGAATAATGCTGCAATGAATGCTGATGTGCATATATCTGTTCATGTCCCTACTTGGAATTCTTCCGTATATAGTCTTAGTATTTGAATTGCTGAATCATATGGCAATTCTATACGTAGCTTCCTGAGGAACTGCCAAGTCATCCTCCACAGTGACTGCACCGTTCTACATTACAACCTGCAGTGGCTGAGTGTTCCCATTCTTCCACCTCCTTTCCAACACTAGAAGTTTTCTGGCTTTTTAAAAAATAGAAGACAGCCTAATAGGTGTAAAATTTTACTCATTGTAGTTTTGATTTACATTTCTGTAATAGCTACTGATGTTGAGCATTTTTCACGTGCTTTTTAGCTTTTGTACTTTCTGCTTGGAAAAGTGTCCATTCAAATCCTGTTAAATGGGTGGTTTGTCTTTTTATATTCAAGATATAAGAGTTCTTTTTATACGATGGATACTAGACCCTTATCAGATAAATATTTCCCAAATATTTTCTCATATCGAGTAGTCTGTCTTTTCACTTTCTTGACAAACTGCTTTGAAGACCAAAATTTTTTTAATTTTGAGGAGGTCCCATTTACCTATTTTTTCTTTCATTGTTCATACATTAGGTGTAAAGTTTATGAAACCATTTCCTAATGCACGATTTCATAGGTGTTTCCCTACATTATCTTCTAGATGCTTTATATCCTTGCCTCTAATTTTTGGTTTATTATCCATCTTAAGTTAATTTTTGTAGGGTGTGTGATGGTAATCTTTCACTCTTATTTATATGGATGTCCAGTTCTCCAAGCAGCATTTCTTGAAGAGATTATTCTGTCCCAGTTGAGTGGGCTTGGTGGCTTTGTCAAATATCAGTTGGTCTTATTTGCATAGGTATATCTGACCTTGCAATTCATTTCCATTGATCAGTATGTCTATCTTTATACCAATACCATGCAGTTTTGACAACTGTAGCTTTGCAGTATGCTTTAAACTCTGGTAGCATGATTCTTCTAATTTTGGCTTCCTTTTTCAAAATGGTTTTGGCTACTCAGGACCACTTAAAGTTCCAAATAAATTTTATAATTGGCTTTTCCTGTTCAACAAAAAAAATGCTGTTAGAACTTTTATTTGGATTGCATTGATTCTGTATATCCATTTTGGTAGGATAGATATCTTAATGATATTTAGTCTTCCAATCCATGAACATGGAATATTCTTCCATTTATTTAGGTATTCATTGATTTTTTTAGCAATGTTCTCTTGTGTACAAGTCCTTTACATCCTCAGTTAAGTTATTCCTAGATATTTGATTCTTTTAATTGTACTTGTAAATGGAATTTTTTAATTTTCCCCTCAGATTTATGATAATTATTGTACAGAAATTTACTGATTTTTGTGTGTTGGTCTTATATCCCACCACTTTACTTACCTCATTTATCAGCATTAGAAGCTTTGCTGTAAATTTTTCAGGTCTTTCTATGTTTAGGAACATGTCATCGGAAAATAGTAAAGTTTTATTTCTTCCTTTCCATTTTGGTTTCCTTTCATTTCTTTTCTTGCCAAACTGCTCAAGAAAATAACTCTAATATAATGTTAAATAAGAGTGGTGACAGTGGTCATCCTTGTCTTGGATCCAGATCTTGGAATAGCCTTTAGCTTTTCACCATTGAGTATAATGTTACCTGTGGGTTTCTAATATATATGTCCTTTATAATATTGAGGAAGTATCTTTTAATCCTATTTTATAAACTGTTTTTCATTTAAAAAATTTATTGAAGTATATCATGCATACATGAATGTACATAAATAGTAAGTGTACAGTAAAAGCTTTGAACCTTTAAAACAAACATGCATAACATACAGGACTTCGATACATCACACCACCACCAACACCTTGCACTGTTGCAGAAGATTTCTTACAGTGATGAAAGAGCATTGTCAAAAACATTACTAATAACTATAGTCCATATCTTACATTTGGTGTATTTTCCCCAAACCCGCCCTATTTTTTTTTTCAATTTTTAAGCCATTTTTTTTAGGATACATTGATTACATAAATGTTACACAGAAATTTTAGGAGTACCCATATGCCATACCTCCCATATCTCCCACAACCTCCCACGTATATATCCCTCATCAGTGTGGCACAATGCCTGTAATAGATATACACTTTTGAGTCTTTGCCATCAAGCATGGACCACAGTTCAGACTGTAGACAACCCTCTCTCCCAAACAGTTCTGTATGATACATGATGATATAAAATGGCCTATATCCTCCATTGCAATATCACCCAGGACAATTCCCAAGTCCCAAAAAAAAAGCCCCCGTATTACAATTGCCCTTCCCTCTCCCTGCCCCCAAAGTGTCCGGTGGCCCCTGGCTCCACATAATTTTGTAATTTCTTCCATTGCATGAATCACAAGTCTACAACAGGACCCCAACAACTGTTTTGATCAAGAAAAGATGCTGCATTTTGTTGAATGTCTTTTCTGCATTGGTAAAGATGATCATATGATATTTTTCTTTCAAACTGTTAATGTGGTGCTTTATACAAATTGATTTTCTTATCTTGAACTATCTTTGCATACATGGAATCAAACCCACTTGATCATGGTAAAAAATTTGATTGATATGTTGTTGGCATCAATTACCAAGTATTTTTTTGAGGATTTTGGCATGAGTTCATTAGAGAGACTGATCTGCTGTTTTCTTTATTGAAGCATCTTTATGTGGCTTTGATATTAGGGTGATGTTGGCTACATAGATTGAGTTATCTAATGTTCTCTCCTCTTCATGTTTTTGGGAGACTTTGAGCAGGATTGATAATAGTTCCTCCCAGAATGATTGGTAGAATTCACCTGTGAAGCCATCTGGTCCTCAGGTTTTCTTGGCTTGGAGGTTTTTAATGAGTAATTCAATCTCACTACTTGTGATTGATCTGTTGAGTTTCTCTGTTCCTTCTGTCATCAGTGTAGGTTGCTTGTGTGTTCTTAGATTTCACCCATTTCAACTAAATTGTCCATTTTGTTGGCATACAATTTTTCAAAGTATCCTCTTATGATACTATTTATTTCTATGTGGTCAGTGGTGATATTCCCTCTCTCATTTTTTGTGTATTTGCATCTTCTTTTTTTCTTTGTTTGTTTAGCTGAGGGTTTATCTTCTTGAATGCTGTCTCAACCACTGAAGAAGAAGGTATATACTTCTGTTTTGAGGTGTAATTTCTGTATAAATCCAATAGGTCTAGTTCCTTTAATGTATTATTCAAGATCTCTGTTTCTTTATTGAGCTTTTGTCAAAATTTTCTGTTTAATGGTGAAAATGGTGTATCAAAGTTCCTCACATGATTGTAAAGGCACCTATCTCTCCCCTTAGTTTTGACAGTATTTGCCTCATGTGTTTTGGAACTCCCTTCTTAGTTGCATAAGTATTTATTTTTTTTGGTAAAGTACCACTTCTATTGCTATATATTGTCCTTTGTTTCTTACAACACTTTGCATTTAAAATATATATTGTCTGATATTAGTATAGCTCCTCCTGTCCTTTTTGGTTAGTTTATGGGTAAAATCATTTTCCAACCTTAAACTTACAACCTACTTGTGTCCCTGAATCTAAGGTGAGTTTCTTGTGGACAACATATCGATGGGTCTTATTTCCTTATCCATTCCGACAATCTGTGTCTCTTGATAGGGGAGTTTACTGGATTAACATTCAATGTTATCACTGTAAAGGCAGTACTAACTTTAGCCTTTTTTCTTTAGGCCTATATATGTGATTTTTATCTTCTTTTTAATGTTTTAGTTACTCTTACTAATTAATAATATTACTTTCCACACTTTCCTCCAACTCTCTCCTGTTTTTCCTTTTCAACCTGCAGGACTCTCTTTAGTGTTTCTTGAAGGACAGGATTCTTTTTGACAAACGCTCTTGATTTCTGTTTATGTTTTAATATTTTGAACTCTCCCTCATTTTTTAATGCAGGTTTTTCTGGATACAGAATTCTTGGATGCAGTTTTTTTCTTTCAGCACCTATGCCATACAACTGCCTTCTTACCTCCATAGTTCCAGATGGAAAATCAGCAGTTAATCTTATTGAGCTTCCTTTATATGTGATGGATTTCTTTTCTCTTGCTACTTTCAGGAATCTGTCTTTTTCCTGAGCTTTTGACAATCTGATAAGTATGTGTCTTGGCGTAGGTCTGCTATATTTATTGTGCTTTGAGTATACTGTGCTTCCTGGCATGTACATTTATTACTGTCATAAGAATTGGAAAATTATTGGCCATTATTTCCTCAAACACTCTTACTGCCCCCTTTCCTTTTTCTTTTCCCCCTGGGATTCTCATAATGTGTTGTTTGTGTGTTTCATGTTATCATTTGAGGATAGCCACCAGTTGACCAGGTGTGTATGCCAATGTCCTACTGGACCTTGAGAAGGGGGTGCTGTGGGGCAATTAGGTGGGGACTGGAACCAAGTTGGTTCAGAGGGAGAGAGTAGAAGGGGGTTGGGTCATCAAGCAGAAGGACTAGTTCCCAGCTGGCCCAAGGTTGAGGAGGGTAGTGGTGCAAATGGGTGTGCTGCTGGTACTCTCCAGGAAAGGAGAACCACATTGTAACCAGGAGTGCTGGATGGCAGCCATCTGGCTCAAAGTGAGGCAGGAGTGGGAGGAGTGAGAAAAAGCAAATGGACTGTTTCTAGCTCGTTCCCAGGAAGACAGGCATAGTCCAGTGAAGAAGTGACTCCAGGGAGAAGGGTGGAGAGAGTTGACCAGGCAGGTTGACACGCCTCCATGCACCCTCAGGAAGGATAAGAACAGGGGCAGTGAGTAGGTGGGCTGACACGTGCCCAACTGGCCAGATTGAGAAGGGAGATGGGAGAGTCAGCCAGCAAGCTGATAGGTGCCCAACAAGCCAAGGGGAGAAGGGAGCAATCCACTGAACTGTCAGGCACTGAGCCAGCTCCCTGAGGGAAGGGAGCTGTGGGACAAGCAATTTCACGAAGGGGAAATTAGACAGAGGTTTTTGCTTGTTTTTTTTTCTCTATATTGGGGTACTTACCTACAGAGAATGGCCCTTGGGGGTGATTAATTAGTGAGCCCAGGCAGCCTGAGGCAGTTGTTGATGGTTCTGAGGTCCTAAGAGGATCCTGAGTCATCTTGGGGTTTTTGTTTATATTTTTGTTGTTTTGTTTTTGTTTACTCTCTACATCTGGGTACCTTACCTGTGGATAGTTAGGCCACAGGGGTGATTCAATAGTGGGTCCAAGCAGCCTGAGATAATTGCTGGTGGCCTAAGATGGAGGGTAGTTTTTTATCTTTTCTCTTTATTTTCTTTCTTGACTTACTTTCATTTTTCCTATTACTGTTTTTTTTTTTTTTTTCTTTACGACCACCTCGTCCTGTTTGATCTTCATTTCTATATTCTATTCTTATCTTTCTGGTCTTTTATTTTTTTCCTGTTTCTTTTTTTCACCTTTTTTATTTTTATTGCTTTTTGTTTTTTATGATTGGTCA
>PVKH010006161.1:0-21325 GCA_004027955.1 Chaetophractus vellerosus
CATGAAACAAGGTGCACAGAAATGCCATAAACTGGTCAAAACGTCCACCAAGTCCTCCAGCGTCACAAGGTCTTTTTCTTCTATCTTCTTTTGGAGATCAAGAAGGCACTTGGTAAAGTTAGTGCTGTTTTGATCAGGAGTTGCAATCGGCTCACATCCCTTATTAGTGTAGTACTCTCTAGACTTCAGGTCTGATGGGATCAAAATATCTTTTAATTGGTCATATATACTAACAAAGTTTTTTGCCTTCTGATATTTTTATCCCTTTTAAATAAAAATGCCCACATGATCTTTGATTTACGCCAGTCCTTAACATCCTCCCTAAATCTCTTTGATTGCTGGACATGCCATTATTGGTATAATAATATAAAATGTTTGCTAAATTCTATGAAAGATTGTGTATATGCGTGTATATGTGGCAGTGTGTTTTTCTCATTCTTTTGTTCAGACCCAAATTGCTAGAATAGAATTATCTGGAGAAGGATCTTTATAAGTCTCCCAAGGATATGCGAACAGCACCCTTATGCAATAAGGGATCCCACCAGGGACCTGCAGATTGATGCGTGATCTCTTCTCTCTGCAGAACCACCAAAGAGAAAGGCTCATGAGCTCTTTACACTGGATCATAGTGTTGTTTATACACTGTTATTAATGAAACCAGTTACGTTAATCTGAAGCTGATATAAAAGCATATACATAAAGTTGAAAGTACTAGATTCTCCACTACTAGTGAGAGTTGGTTTGATGGATGTCAAGCTTTGGGTTTAGGGTTTTATTACAGGTTATGATTAAATATTGATTAATAATCCTAGAAAGAATATTGATACTCAACATATTTAATATGTGAATAAGTTACTCAACTTTTAAGAGACCCAATAAATTGACTCTTGAAGGATAGAGATAGAATATCAAAACTAGTTGAAACTACTTCTAACTGAATTGGAAGAGCGTATTTAGAGCTTAATGAACATACAATAAAACTAAGGATATTGACCCACAGAAGAAGTTCATTAAATATAATTATGAAAGATGAACTTCAGACATGAAAACATGCCCAAAGCTATCGTTTCATAAAATGCAATGTAAGCAAAAACCAAAACAGCAATAAATTTTGGATAGAAAACAAAATTCATAAATGTATGTAAGAGTCAGTTAACTTTCAAGGAAAGGGTAAAGTTACACACTAACTTTGGACTTTCACAAAGTAATTGGACAAAATATAATATCTATGGTAAATACTTTAAAAAGATAAAAATTCAAAATTAATTAATAAAGAGAAATAGAATGAGTAAACATAATCAAACCAAAATCAGGCAAGGAGAGATGATAAATGAAGAAATAACTAGAATGAAAATAATTATATGAGTAAGTACATCAAGTGTAAATGAATAAAACCTTTCATTTAAACACTAAAGATTTTCAGACTAAATATACATGAATAAAGCAAAACAAAAATCAACTCTATTATTTTAAAGATGCTGAGATAGAAGATGGGGATATAGGAAATTTGAAATTAGAAGCTTGGAAGAAATAATATAATGCACATCTTAACTAAAAAAACAGATGAGGTGAAATTTTCTTACAAAAAATTTAACCTTTGTTGGTGTACAGTTCAATAAATTTTGGCAAATATATAGGAATATGTAGACAAAAAAGTCTTTCCAAAACTTTACCTTGTTCCACTCATAGTCATCTTCTCCCATGCCCCCATCATGTGCTAGCAAACACTGACCTGATTTCTTTCCCAATGTTTCTGCTTTTTCCTGAAAGTCACAAAATTGGAATCCTGCATTATATAACACTTTGTGTCTGATTGATTAACTTAGCATAATGCTTCATAGGTTTACACATGTTGACTTTAAAATCAACCTCTGAGCCCCCAGTTTTAATTTGGCCCAGGCCTCTTCCTACTAAGCTCCTACTCTAGGCACCAAGATCCCATCTCTGTTCAGGCAGGATCCTGAAGCATAAGGCAAAAACCAACAAACATGGTGAAGAATGTACATCATTCAAGGAATGAAGAACTCAGAATTCTTTGGCAGAAACCTTCAGAACCAGGTTTCTTGATATTATAATAGATGTGGGTCTGGTAGATCAGTTGGACATCAAATTCTCCTACGTTAACCTCAATATGAAGATCTAAGTTTTCAATGGTTATTGTTGAACTATCCTTATTATTGTCCTGAGTACATAACATGTTCTTAATAAAAAAAAAAATTGGCATCAAGCAGTGAAATGTGAGAAAAATGTTCATTGTGTGCAAGCTTATCATTCTTATGATGCAGATTGCATGAGCTTCTGATTTCATTGACTGAAGCTTATCTCATCCCCCAGTCTCAGGATTCTTTGCAATGCCTTTGTGCCTTATGCTTCTGAATGAAAATCTGTCCATTTGTGCATGCTAAAGGTTTATGGCTCTCTCAGAATTTCAACGTCAACCCTCTCAACTTGAAGTCTCATTATAGATTTGGGCTGCTGGGCCGAAATCCTAACTTTACAGTTTACTACCTCTGGGCAAGCTGCATAATCTCCTTATGCCTCAGTTGTTTATCGGTATAGTAAGCATAATGAGAGGACTTGCCTCATAGTATCCACATGAAGATTCAAGGAGCTAGTCTGCATAAGCACAACTAACAATTTCAGTCAAAAAAAAAAGCTAAATAAAGCTAATTTTGGCAATATCTGTAACCCAGAGAGAAGAGATGACCTGAAACCATTACCATAAAGGTCAGTTGCTACTGTAACTAAGGAATGGGGAGTGATTGAACTAGAACTAAAGCAGTGAAGGAATAATGAATAACAGCCAAGGCTGAGAAAGATGGGGCATCAGGGTCAGAGCAGCTACTGAGCAATTGTGAGCTTGTTCTATACTGAAGAATGCAAATGGGAAGATGAGGAAAATAAACTCAAAACTACACAACAAAATGTCAGGAGATGGGCAGGCAATTGTGAGGAACATCAACAAAGAAGCTAGTTTAAAAAGTGAGAACAAACAAACAGAAAAAACAACAAAAAGGAAGTATGAAGAACAAGAGGTTATTTGGAGTTGGAAGCAGTGTTCACCTCCCCATAGATATGGCAAGAATCTTCTCGAGATCCATCTTTCACATACAACATCTCCTTCCTCCAGAGGAGGTGAGGTCACTCCACCTTTATTGCTTTCAAAGCAATTATGTCATGAGATGGATTACACAAAGTTCCTGGATGATGAGATCACTTGTGAACAAGAGATACTGAAACCAGATAAAGAGTTCAGAATGCCTTACTTTCTCATATTGGGATGTTCCTGGACACGTTATTTTATGAGGCCAGAACATTCTTTTAGTCAAAAAAAGGAGTTACTTTGTGAGTCACAGAGTAGTATTTCTTAGTACAAGATCATTCATGGAGAGAATTTCTCCAAGGAAATTACTTAATCCAAAAAAGCAAATATTAGTTTATCAGCCTATACTCGGATGATATTTATCTACACATATGCTCATATGTTTCTAAAAATAATCCATACTATCCTTGAGAAGACTGAAAAAGTCCATTAATATTCAGATATTTAGATGCAGATTCATGTCTAATCACATCAATATGCTGAGTATGGACAGAAAGAGGTTAGAATGGTATAACTCTTCAACTGATCGATTAGTTCCCCTGAAAACTGAAAAAAAATGTAGCATTCTCCTTGTAATGACTGTGATGATTAAGCTCATGTGTCAGCTTGGAACTTTATGGTGCCCAGGTGCTCGTCAAGCACACACTGCCTGGATTGTTAATGTGAGGGACATTTCTTTGGTATCAGTCATCATTAGCTGATTGCATCTATGCTGATGACATCTACAATCAACTGAGGAGATGGTCTTCAACAATAGGAGAAGTCTCCTCCAATTCATTGAGGCTTTAAACGGAGAAGTGATGATTTCAGCCATCAGAAGGGAGAATTTCCATCTCTATTTCAGCCAGAGCTTAGACTTGCCTACCTCCACAGTGCCATAAGAAAATTCTTAGTAAAATCTCACAGTATTTATAGACATCTCCTGTCGATTCTGTTTCCCTAGAGAGCCTTGACTAATACACAGATGTTGGATATTTAAACGGACACAGGAGCAAAGACAACTTGAACTCTGCACTGCCTCGAGTGAAGAGGGCTGGCATTCTTTCTTGTGTTGATAAGTTCCAGGAGGAGCCTGTCTTTATCCATCCCTAGCTATCATCAGCACCACAAGAAACAGAGAAGCTAATAATTTAATGAGTCTGAATGCTGAAAAAAGTCATATCATTGCAGAGATCAAATGAGAGTCTTTTATTTCAGTGTGGTTCCAAAGTTTCCTCATTAAATCAATAGAAATTTATGCTATGATAGAAAATGAAGTGATCATCTCAATTGTTTCCTCAATAGCAATTATTAAATATGCATCCTTTCTCTCACTGCCATGTGATACAACCACTGTAACATATAAATATCACATAGATTATGAAATCTATTAGGCAGCCATTCTCTTCCATTCCTCTTTTGGTCTATTCTTATGCCAATAAGGCTGAAAAAAATGGTAAGGTATTGGCAGGAAGGCCCTTCCTCAAAACCACTATTAGCTGCTAGACTTGAACTAGTGTCCTAGGCATAAGGAAATGCCACAGTCACTGTTGAAAGAGGGATTATAACTCTGGCTTCCCGTTCAGAGAATACTTCTTTGAGTGTGTCACACTTAGCCAGAGCCCAGCAGTGGCAGGATGGATTGATCTGCTTTCTTCTGATCAAGCTAGAGGTGTCTCCCAGGTAAAGTGAATGTGACCATCACAGGCCGTGCGCTGTGGCAGGAAGGTCAGCTGTGCATCGCAGTGGGAGATGAGACCCACTCTGCTGGGTGCTCCTGCTTGAGCGCAGAGTCACGTGTCCCACCTAGGTCTGCACGGGATGCTGCTAAGTGCATCCCACTCAGGGGCCTCTGATAACTAGTTCTGCCTCTCACTATGTCTTGTCCAGTACTCAAAACTCTTCATTTTAGCTTCATTGGAAAATCTGAGAATCTCACCAGAGGTTGCATGGATGGAGTTATCAGTGGAGAGGCAGAAGGCAGGCAACTGGACTGCCGCACTGCTGAGCACCAGGCAGGCTCTGTGTGCACAAGGCAGCTGAGCCAGTGCCTTTCACACCTGAAAGGAGAAGACACTTTCTCTTCCAGAAATGTCAGAACTAGTACTACAGGACTGCATCCACCTCCCCAATTATGCCATTCTCTGCTGATGCCCAGAGACCCCGAGGTTATGAACTCAATCCCACTGCCAGAGTTGGGCAACAGATTGGCACTTTTAACAAGGAGTGAACTAAAATACTGTCAAAGTAGGAATTCCTGAAAAATAATAAACAAGTTGAGTCCTATGATTACCCAAACTTACTGCCTGCAGAGAGGGCAAACCTTTAGCTAGCTGACAAAGAAATAAAGAGAAAAGATTAAAATAATTAAAATCAGGAGGGAAAATGGTGCTATAACTACCGACCTTGCAGAAATATAAAGGATTATAAGAGAATATTATGAGCAATTGTATGCCAAGAAATTAGATAATCTAACAGTAATGGGAAAAATAAAATAAAAGAAATAGAAAAATTCATGGAAATACATCAATTATCCGCAAATGACTGATGAAGAAATAGAAAACATCAACAAATCTATAACAAGGACAGAGATTGATTCAATAATCAAAACCTTCCACCAAATAAAAATCCAGTACCTGATGTCTTCATGGGTGAATTCTACCAAACATTTAAAGAAGAATGAATACCAGTCTTTCTCAAACTCTTCCAAAAAATTCAAGAGGAGGAAACACTGCCTAATTCATTGTATGAAGCCAGCATTAGTCTGATACTAAAGCCTAGTAAGGACATCTTTAAAGATGAGAAAAGAAATTACAAATGAATTTCCTTATAAACATACATACAAAAATTCTTAACATATAAGGACACATGGCATGCTTGGCTCAGAGCCATGCTCCTAAAAAAACATTTCCCATACTCCTACAATTATCCAGTCACTGAGCCAGAAACAGACTACAAAAATGAATAAAAAAGAATCCCAGAATGTGAGGGGACCTTAGAAAAATCCAATAGATTTAGAAGTAAACAGTTTATCACTATCAAGTTCTGTAAGTTACAAGATTTTTTAAAGGAAGGAACAATTATTGCTGTTTTTGTGGGGGCTGGATAGAGCAGGAATGAAATACTGAAGAAGTTTTCCTGTGAGGTTAACAAAATCCCAGGCCTCTCCTGGCCTGGAACCTCACCTTTCTTTCTAGTAGCTAAGCCTGGCCAGGAGGGTTAACAGGAGGATGCAGGGGATTTGGCTGAGGGCCACCTGGACCTCAGTGTCCTGGATGGGAGAGCAGGAGCCCAAGAAGATACCAGCTCTGCGATTACACAGGTCTGAGCCCAGCAGGATCTGAGAGTAATAAACTACCTGAGAAGCGTCTACCCTAAGACATGTCTGATGTGTGGGCATTGCTGAGGGTGAAGGAGGCTGTCTTAGGTTGCCAAAGGGCTGCCGATGCAGAGTACCAGAAATGTGTTGGATAAATGGGTAAAAGCTTACAGTTCCGACGCCATGCAATGTCCAAATGAAGACATGGCTTCTCACCAAAGTCAGCTACTATTGATCCTGGAGTCCTGCCACATGGTGACCAGCATATGGCTTGTCTCCTCAGCCTTGAGCTGCTCCATGGGCCCAGCCTCATTCCGTGCCTCAGTGTTCCTCTGGTTCTGGACTGCAGACTGCTCTCAGCTTCCCAGGGCTCCTCAGTGTCCTGCAGTCCTCTCTCTCACATGGCGTGATCAACATGGCCGCTTCTTACTCTCTGTGTCTCTGTTTACATAAGGCCCAACAAGAGGGAGGAAACCCAACCTGTGTCAGTCCTCCCTGACATAGTCCAATCAAAAGCAATCTAATCAAGTGATCTAATCTGAATCCAAGGCAATCAAAAGGTCTCACACCCACAGGAACTGATTAGCTCAAAAGCAGAATTTTTTTCTTTTTGGGATTAAAAAAAGAACATCAAACATTCACAGAGGATGTAGGGGGGCTGATGGCTCAAAGCTCCAATGCTCCTTTGATCTATTAATAGCAGCTCCACATAAACACCTGCTGGTTGTGTTTGATAAAGGCCCATAAACCCCCCGTTTCCCATGTGCTTCACCATTAGCACCACAAGGGGCACAGCCAAGCATCATGTGTGTCCTGGAATAGCCTGGAGTACAAACTTCTACAAAATCACCTTCTGTAGCTGTCCAATATTTCCTTTCAGACCATTTCCTTTCACTGTACTTTGCAGCACAGCCATGTTCATTTTCTTCTTAAATTCATAAATCAATAGTCATGGGAAATCATGGCATCTGTAAGCAGGTTTCCAGACTGTAGGTGGGTGTGCTGCTTCAGCCTTGGTCCTGAGAACAGGAGAGGCAAGATTAGGCTCAAAGTGGAGGGCGAGAAATGTGTTTCTTCAGGCTTTCTTTAAATGACAGCAGTTTTAAAGTCGTAGACAATAGGCAATGGATGCTCTGCTGCAAAAAGAAATGCATTTTATTCTTAATTATTATTCATAAGCACATCCAAACACTAAAAGCATTTCCACCATGTCACCCTAGAAATACTCCTGGCAGAAAGAAGCCAATGAAAAGAAGGTTCAGAGGCAGGACTGTGTTTAAGCTGGAAGGTGAGCTGAGCGTGTCATGATCCCAAACAAACAAACGGGCTCACAGGCATCTTCTGGTTTGTGGGAATGCTTGATTCTACCTTTTAAAAATTTGGAAGTCAAAATTTTTAAGGCAACCATTTTTCTGTCTAGATTTTCCACTCACCAAAATAAAGTGGCTACTAGGGATGGATGAAGAGACTCAGAGAAATTTTTACCTATGAAAGAGAAATCTGGGTGATCCAGGCACAGATGACAGGAACCATGGGATAAGGTTATGCCTGGAATAAACTTTCCCATGTGCACTTCCTTCTCCCACCCAGCCTCAACTCATCTCATGAAGACTCAGAAAACACCAAAGAGACACAGCCTGGGAAGCAATAGTGCAGCTGTGTAGGCAAAGCTCAGGCGTGTTGTGAGAGAAGTGGTGAATGTGAGCCAGCGTGCAAACGCGGCGTTCATGGTAGCAGGTAGAGCGAGGACGGGACGGCGAGAACTGGAATACCTGGCACTGGACCTCAGTCGTTCCTGTTCATTCGCCAACTCAAATGGGTGTAGCAGGCGAGGTTTTAGCTCTGACCTGGTGCATCCACTACGCTTAGTGTTTACACTTCAGCAGGTGATGAGGACAATAACAAAAACAACGACGAGATTGTATTTTGAGTTGTCAGGCATTTCTCTAAACACTTTACATGGCTTTTATTATTTTATCCTTGCTTCACCAAATGATGAAAAAATTATAAAAAGAAAACCTGAGGGGCAGAGCAGTACCTTCCCAAACCCACACAGTCAAGGCAGAAAGGGCTCAGCAGACAAGTTCCCTGCCCTCGTGGAATTTCAATCTGCTGAGTAGAAAGGGAGTCGCACAAGCAGGTGGTGGAGTGTGTGGAAATTCACGAGTGGGATTCTGTCCTGTCCTGCAAGACAAAGGCGTGTGGAAAGAAAACACACCCTCCTTGGATGATGCTAAAGCAAGTGTTCTTTATTTTTTGCTGAGTTTCTTCTTATCTCCTATCATATGATTTAGTGATCTATATCTAAAATAATCTCAGGGTTACTCTTTAATCTTGTATGGTTCGATTGTGAATACACTGTGCATTGTGTATCAGAACATTGATTATAAAATGTTTATAAAGAACAGGACGACTGTGTGCACAAGGTTGTTCTTTAAACAGAGATCCAGGGGTAAAAGATGTCGTGACAAGCAGCCTCGGGGCAAGACGGTGCCAGCCGTTTTTAACTGTCAGCACTCAAGGTTTTCCATAAACTCCATCTGGCCTCTGAGAACCTGCCTGACGTGCTGCATCTCTCCCTAATTTATTTTTTAAATCAAATGAAAGTAAAGAAGATATCATCTTGATGTTTGAGGGTTTTTATCTTGCAGCACACAAAAATTAAAAGAATGATAACACATATAATAACTATTGATTGAATGCAATCATGAATATGAAGATGTGGGAGCCATTGAGAAGGTTTTAAATCACCAAGAATAGATGTGATAGTGGCAGAGCATTTCAGGTTGTTAATATGATGTTTCTTATGCAAATCTTGTTCAAGGGAACGCAATTCCTTAGTTAAATTGGTTTGAAAAAGGATAGTTAGTTCCTGTTGAGTTATTTGCCAGGAATCATGCCATATATGCTGGGTAATGGGGGTAACACAGATATGTGAAAAATTAAAATCACAAGATAATTTTAACCCAGTGGTAAAAGCTTCTGCCGTTGTCCACTCCAGAGGACGGCGGCCTCTAGAGCATGTAATCTAGACATGATTTCACAATCTATACTGGTTTGAATTAACAATTCATTGGTAACATTTTCCATGAAAGAATCAACTTGGTCAGCAGTTGAATGGTTGTTACTAAAGCAGTGGCAGGAGTAGCTGCGGAGGTGGTTATGGCCACAATACAGACGATTGCACCTAAAAGAGTTCCAAGGAAGCGTCTTACACAACACTTTTCAGGAGCTTCAGCAAGGATGGAGAATCTGGAAGGAGGCTGCCATTCTCGGGTCATCTTAACGGGAATCCATAGTTGAACTTCTCTTTTTAAATGAAACAGAGCAGTTAATTTAGAGTAGTAGCACTGTGATGTGTTAGACAGCTACGATAAGAGGCAGGAGAAGGAAAAGTGAGAATGGAACCTTCTGATACTTTGAGAAGAGTATGATTAGAGGTGACCAGACATACGTAGGGAGGGGAGTGCATATCGTGACAGAGTTATTTGTTCTTTTAACAATAGTCGCATTGCGTTGTGGATTATTGGTTCAGGAAACATTACCTTTGACATACCCTACAACCATTTGTTGTCTATTAAAGAAGGCGAGACCTCGTCTCTAGAGATTTAAGTGCCAAGGGGAGGGAAAGGGGATTTTAGCTGAATCGGGGTGCTCCAGCTCCAAAACCTTCTGCAATTGATCAAGGAGGTAGATCCTTATTCCCCTTTTTTGTTTGTTTACATAAGGTTTAAGAAGATGATGTGAAGGTTCAACAATGGCTTGGCCCTGAGGATTATGAGGAGTGCCGGAAACGTGTTGAATACCCCAATCCTGCAGGAAAAGGTGGAACCTATGAGAAGTGTAAGCAGGGCTGTTGTCAGTGTTGAGAGTTCGTGGATGTCCCAATGTAGCAAATGCCTAGAACAGATGAGAACAAACATGGGAAGAACGTTCGCCAGTATGAGGGAGGCAAATAGGCACTGATGAAAAGTGTCAATACTAACATGTATACATTTTAATTTACCAAAAGAAGGAAAATGAGTAACACCCATTTGCAAAGGTCATTGGCTGGAGTCTGCGAGGATTGACGCCTTTAATTGGAATGGGAGAAGTAATTGCTTGACAATCAGCACATCCTTTAATGATGTGTTTAGCCTGGGAATGGGAAAGATGAATTGTTTTACTAAGGCTTTGGAGTTTGGGTGGAAGAAATCAGGAGAAGCTTGAGCTTGTTGAAAAGCAAGGGTTGACACCATTGCAAGACCATCAGCACAGCCATTTCCTCCAGTAAGTGGACCTGGCATAGAACTATGTGAACAGATGTGCACAATATAGATGGGCTCAGACCATGGGTCAAGCAGGGACTGGAGAGTAAGGGAAAGGGAATGTAAGACTTTACCATTAGTAAGCTTAATCAGTGCAATCTGAATATACGAACAACATAGACTGTGTAAGCAGAATCACTTATAATATTTAAAGGTTGATTAGGAAAGTCTTGCAAAGTGGCAACAACAGCGGCAAGCTCTGCCTTTTGTGTGGCTGTTTGGCAAGACAGCACAAGGATCTCCATCCATCAGTTGCTTTCAGGGTGACAGAGGCTTTGCCGCTGCATCCAGATCCACCTACAAAAACAGTAAGTGCTCATGGAATGGGTTGATGTGAGACAATATGTGGTAAAATGAAAGGTAACAAATGGAATTGTTGTAATAATTTATCCGACGGTAGGGTGAATTTTACTTCACCATAAAACTCAAGCATAGTCAATTGGAAATCTTAGCAAAGAGACAAAGGTTGTTAAACTGCCCACTGGCAATTGGAATAAAAATATAAACTGGATCTTTTCCAGTGATCTGTGAACAGCATTGTCGCCCTTTGGAGACTAGAAAAGAAAGGGATTGAAAGTAAGGAGTTAGAAGCTTTTCTGATGTATGTGCTAAGAATACCCATTCAAGGATACGCACAGAAGGGGTGAGCTGTCAATTATACCTGTAGGCGAATGTGGAGTAAATAAACAGAAAAGATGAATAGGATAATCAGGGTCATATCTGTGAAGATAGTTTTTAGATACGGCAGTTGAGATGAGGGATAACTCTGTTTTGGCCTCAGGAGAGAGGGCTATAACTGAAGTTAGCTGAGAGTCCCCTTGAAGGGTATTAAAAAGATGTTGAAGCTGATAAGTAGGAATGGTTAAGACTGGGCAAATCCAGTTAATAATTCCTAATAAATGTTGCAAATCATTTAAAGTAACAGTAGAGGGCAAGGTTAATTGTAAATGTTGAGGTTGTACAGTGTGTTTTGCAAGGATATACCCCAAATATTGCCATGGTTCCACCTTTTGGATTTTTTTCTGAGTAATTTATAGTCCATTGATGTGGATAACCTTTAAATATTTCTTGCAATAAAATGTGTAAAAAATCCTCTGTAGGGGCTGAGAGAACGATATCATCCATGTAATGATATAAGATAATCTTGGGATATTTATTTCTAATTGGTTGCAAGATTGATGAATAAGGTACTGGCAAACTGTGGGGCTATTAACCATCCCCTGGGGGAGGACTGTCCATTGATAGCTCTGCATCAGAGCATTGTAATTAATAGAAGGAAGGGAAAAGGCAAATCGAGGCTTATCTTGGGAAGCTAAAGGTAAGGGAAAAAGCAGTCCTTTAAATCTATAGCGGTAAGAGGCCATTCTTTAGGGAGCATGGCAGGATTAGGGAGGCCGGGTTGGAGAGCTCCCAAAGGTTGGTAATTTAGTAATTCATCAGAGATCATGTATAAGTTTCCATTTTCCACACTTCTTAGGAACAACAAATACAGGGGTATTCCATGGACTAAGAGAAACTTCAAGTCTACCATTGGACAATTGTTCTTGAACTAAAAGATGGAGCATGATGGAGTTTCTCCTCTGATAAGGGCCACTGGCCAACCCAAATTGGCTTATTAGAAGTCCAGGTTGAGGGCAGAGGAGTTAATCTGCCAGTGACCATTCCTAAAAATGTGGAATGATAACCTGCGCATCCCATTGTGAGAGACTGTCTCACTCCCATTGGTTGATATGTATAGGGATACTATAAGGTTGGAATTCTCCATCCTGACCTTCTGGCCAGATAACCTGTAAGGGAGAGGAAATTCAGGGGGTGGTAGTGTATGCACCTATGCCTTGCAAAGGAAAAGGACAAGATTCCTTAGTCCAAGAAGATGGCCAATATCTTCAGAAATTACTGACATCACCTCCAGTGTCTACCAATCCAGTAAACATTTTCCTGTTAATTGAAATAGATAACATAGGTTTATGACTTTGTATGGAGTGGTCCAAAACTGTGAGAGTTAGTGCTGCCAAAACCACCTTGCCATAGTTTTGTAGGAGATGTTAATTTGGGGTGAGGTAAGAGTAATAGCTGAGCTATTCTCTGTCCCTTAGGTATAACTTGGAATGACAGAGAGCTGAGCATAATTTGAATTTCTCCAGCGTAATCATTATTAATAACTCCTGGGTGAACAACAACCCCAGTAGGTACTACTGGAATGTCCCAGGAGGAGGCCAGAAGTGTTGGTGGGTAGAGGACGGCAAACCCCAGTAGGAGCTCGTTCTATATTATCTTGCTCCTTAAGAGTTATTTCTTGCGCAACACATAGGTCGAGTCCTGTGCTTTCAGTGGTGGCTGCTTTAAGGTCAGTGACTGTAAGTCAGACATTTCTAAAAGTCTTGTGGTTTGTTCCGGAACGTATTTGGACCACTGGTTACCCCGCTCCTCCAAAATTTTCCCGAGAAAAGGCATCCTTGATCATCAAAACGAAACTTACGTTGATATGCCCAATGTTTATCTTTTTACAGTGAATTCATATTTGATTAGGCTTGGTCCTCCAGAGCGAGAGGTACAATTTTTTGGTAGATGCCCCTTTTTTCCACAGTTAAAGCAAGTGCCATTATAAGTCATGATGTCAGCTAAAACTCTTGCTTTGTGATTTTGTGATTTTCATTTCCAACATTCTGATAGGCTTTTAAAAAGCCTCCAATGGTGACAGCGGTAGATTTAACAAGTAGAATAACTTGTAATCTATCTTAGCATTTTCACAGGCCAACTACATTAACAGTGTTTCAGGGGGCTGGTTGTTATCTATTTGCCTATCTATAACTTCTTTAAATTCATCAATAAAATCCATATATGGTTCATGTCTCCCCTGTCGGAGAGATACAAAGGATTTTTGAGGAGTTTTTCCTTCAGGGATGGCCTGCCAGGCTCCGTGAGCCAATTGAGAGCACTGCGTAAATAATCGTTGATACACTTGATCCTGTATTTGGGGACTAGTAAATTACCCAATGCCCAGGAGGGCTTCAAGGGTTACAGGTATTTGGTGATTAAAGTTACTAAAATGTTGTTGCTCTGCTCTCTCTCCATATTCTGTTAACCAAACGCCATATTGAGCAGGGGTGGTTATAGCGCGTACTAAAATTTTCCAATCATCAGGGATCAGGGCATACGTTGTGGCTAATGCCCCCAGTAGTCCTTCAGTGTAAGGGGAGTGCTTACCAGGATCTCTTATGCTACCCTCTAATTCCTTAAAGACGTTACAGGGCAGAGACTCATGAACCGGCTGTTGTTGAGGATGTAAAACAACAGGGAACAAGGAAGCAGCAAAGTCACCTCTTCTAATCCTTCTTGTAAGCACCGCTGCATCTGAGGGATGAAATTATGATCAGTTTCAGTTTCATCTTGACTGACTACATAAGCTTTAGGAGCCCTTGAAGGCGGTAGTTTCCTCCTCAACTTTAGTTCTTGAAGCCTTAAGAAGCTGAAGCAATACTTTAAAAAACTTCAATTGTTCCTTAGAAAGGTGAGTTCCCATTATTTAGAAAGTGCAGTGAGTCATGGACATGAAATGTCCTGCTTCCCCTTACCAAGAACGAGACCGCTCAAGATGCTACTTGTCCTCACTGCTGAGCCAGGTCCCTGTTCAGGTTCCTCTTGTGGAAATTCACGGGTAGGATTCTGTCTTGGCCTTCAAGACAGTGACGCATGTAAAGAAAACAGACCCTCCTTGGATGCTAAAGCAAGTGTTCTTTTTTTTGATGCGTTTCTTCTTGTCTCCTTCCATATGATTTAGTGATCTATATCTAAAACAATCTCAAGGTTACCCTTTAATCTTTCATGGTTTGATTGTGACTACATTGTGTATTGTGTTTCAGAACATTGAATATAACATGTTTATAAAGAACAGGGAGTCTATGTGCACAAGGTTGATTTTTACACATGATCAAAGATGTCATGAAAAGCAGCCTCAGGGCAGGACGGCACCAGCTGTTTCAGCTGTCAACATTCAAGGTTTTCCATGAACTCCATCCAGCCTCTGAGAACCTGCCTGACACTCCACAAGACTGAACAGACTTCCTGGCATTATGTCTGCATTTTTTATTGTAATTTTTAACTTATTCATTCTTAGTTAAAGAGAATTAATTGATTTCATTCTTCAGGCTTTCTTACATTTTCTTCCTTCTACTGCATCTTTTTGTTTATTATATATTCTATCTACACAGATTTCCATTGGTCATCATTACAACTTTTTTTTCATAATTTTTATTTTGAGATAACTCCAAACTTACAGACAATTACAAAAATAATACAGGGGCCGGCTCGATAGCCCAGTGGATAGGGCGTCGGCATACCACATGGGAGACCCCGGGTTCGGTTCCCGGGGACCTCTCCTAGCGGGCAGACCACCTTGAGAATGGCAAGCCGCCATGGGCATGCCGGAGCCACCGTGGGCAGGGCAAGAAGCTGCCACGGACATGGCAAGAGCCGCCACGGGCAGGGCAGGTCGCCCGCGAATGGAGCGCAGCCAGCCACCCGCGAACTGAAGCAAGCGCCGGCCGTGAACGGACGCAGAGACCGCCCACAAGCGGGGAAAGCCGCGCCTGCGCAGTGACCACTCTCGGCGCATCGCCGCAGCAGGGGGAAGGGAAGATATCTAATAAAATAAATAAATCTTTAAAAAATAATAATAATAATAATACAAAAGCCATACAGAGAACTCGAGCATACCATGACCACTCAACCACCCAATACCCTGATCCAACAATTTTAATATTTTTCCACTTTTTCTGTATTATTCTAACTAGGCAGCCATATACCTGTGTATTTATCTGTTTTTTTTCCTTTATATATATATATATATATGCTTCTTAAAATATTTTGATTATGTAAATGTTACACAAAAAATATAGGGATTGCTATTTGCCCTGTCCCCTATACCTACCATACCCTCCCACATAAACAATGTTCTTCATTAGTGTGGCACATTCGCTGCAATTGATAAATGCATCCTGGGGCATTGAAATGAAGCATGCATTATAGTTTACATTGTAGATTACACTCTCTCGCACTCAGTTCTGTAGGTTATGGCAAGATATATAATGACTTGTATCTGTTATTGAAATATCAATCAGGTCATTTCCAAGTCATGAAAATGGTCGCATATGGCACCGCTTTTTCACGCTCCCTGACTACAGCACCTCCAGTGGCCACTGTCTCCACAACAATGTTATAATTATTCCATTGCTAGAATCACAATAAGTCTATTGTAGAATACCAGTAAATATACTCTAGTCCATATTTTATTTGCCCATCCTGAGGATTCTGGGATGGTGATACCTACTCCACCTCTAATTGAGAGGGGTCTTCGATCCCATGTGGCTGATGACTGGGACTCTCTTGCTAGCAGTTGTAGATTCTCTTACTTCCTTGGTGTGGTGGTTGTCCATACTCACATCCTTGTTAGTTGTCCTGGTTGAGTCCAATGAACTGTAGGTGTAGCAACTCCACTGAGGCTCAGGACCCAGCTGGCACATGGACAGCCCAGTGATTAAAGTCTCTTGGATGTACACCTACCAATGACAGCACCAACTACAGGTTCAAGTAAAAGGGTCAGAAGAGGCACGTGTAGAGAAGTTACACCCGAGTCCAACTCTGTCATACTCAGGAGCACAAACTCCCAGTAGGGACAACTGGCAAAGCACCAAACTCCAGAGATAGCTGCCATGACCATAGGACCTGGGTGTCTCCAGAGCCCTCAGCATCCCCACTATTTGGGTAGGTATCTAACTTGGCAGTCTATGAGACGTGCAAAAGCATTACCTCTCTGATGACCTCACAACTCACTTTGAAGTCTCTTAGCCATATACACTCATTTGACTTTACATTTCCCCCTTTGATTCAAGGTCTTTTTCCAGTTGTATCAACAGGTGGTGCTTGATTTTAATCCTTTGGTGCCAGGGAGGCTCATACCTGGAGACATGTCCCATGCTGGGGGGAAGGTAATACATTTCTATGCTGAGTTTGGCTTTGAGAGAGGCCACATTTGAGCAACAAGTAGGTTCTCGGGACGTAACTCTTAGGCACTCTCCAACACTAGGCTAAGTTGCAAATTCAAGAGTAAAAGGCTCATAAACATAGTCATAAATATCAAGGGCCCATCAATGGACCATCTTTCTTCACTAGTCATTGCCCCTGTACTTGGGGAATTGTTGCTGTTCCATTAGAGAATGGGGCAGAACTCCCCAGGATGGGAATTCAATAATTTTTTTGGTTGTTGTGTGAATCTCTACGCACTGTGACAATGCCTCATGAACATTTGATCATATTCATATACCTTATATGTGTTCCCAGGTGAACTTCCTCGCATGTATTCCCCATCACTGATATCCCACCCCATTGATCTTCCTGTGCCATAGTTTTAACTGTTCTGTGATCCAAAACTTCTTCAAAAATGAAGCGGAGAATATTGCCAAATTTGATTAATAGCAAAATGAAATAAGAATGATAGGTTTAAACATAAGAAATAAAATATGTAATAATTTAGAGAAACTAAAACCAAAATGAAGTAAAAAAATTGGGGTAGTTAAAAATGGAAAATATTTTTAAAAATTAAAAAATTTTTTCAAAATTTTTTGACGTTTTGCCTTTCATCACTGTAATATCAGTTGTCCTCCATGTACAGTGGGATTTTTTTCCATTTCTTCCCGAGTGTCTTACATTTTTTTCATCTTGTCCTCAAAGAAGTTTTAAGTCATAGTAAAGTTACATACAAAATAGTGGGGGGTTCCATATAGCAAACATCCTCCTCCTTTCCCCCTTCCCCTATTAATATTCTTTTTACATGAGGGTGATACATTTGTTAAAACTGATGTCTAAATATTGAAACATAGCTACCAACCATGGTCAATGGTTTACATTATACTTTACATTTTAGACCATACACTTTTCTAATTTTCTGATGCAACTTTACATGGCCTGTATCCATCACTGCAACATCATGCAAACACTTCCATGGCTCCCTAAATACCCCCTCTTCACTCTATTCATCCCTCCCGCACCCTCCCCTCAGGGCCCATGGCGACCACCAGGCTTCACCCCTTGAAGGACAAAAGTCTTAGATAAGTGCAACAATGCTGAACACTGGACACATCAGTCTGTCCTCCCCTATTAGGACCTGCCCATGCTCTCGAGGGGCACCCTCCCCTCTGTTTGAGAACACTTCGGGCCTCCCCATCCTGGGAGTCCACCTCCTTCCCTCTCATTATGTGGATCTCCCCCCACTGATAGAGCACACTGTGACAAGATGATCACTCACACATTCTCTAGAAGCCTGTCCCAAATGGCCCCATTACACCTTTTAAAAATATTTATATGAGTATTATCATACAGAGCTCATCATTATCCATATTCATATTTTGTTTTATTTCACTCTACTTTGTTTAATAATGTTTTTTAAGAAAAGCATTAAAATGTCCTACTTTATTATCAGCCATTAGTGGGAAAACAATCTAAACAAAAAATAAAGAGCTTTAATGAGTCTTTTCTCAACTCTGTTTTTCTATTCCTATATCTTCAACTTACTTGGATTCTTCTTCATTTTACTGGAGTATATTCTCGAGCAATTTCCTTTTCAAAAATATTCATGTACTTTACATTACCTGAATCTGTGAACATTCCATTAAAAGACCATTTGCCCCCATAAATATGAATTATATATTGTCTCAGCACAGAATTCTCCATTCAAGTTCTTTCCTCAGAAACATAAAAAAAGCCATCTAGTAACCAATGTCGCATTGAAAAGTCCAATGCCAGTTTGATCACTGCCCCTTTGTAACCATTTTTCTCTTTGCAAACGGTTTTACAGGCCTACACACACAAATATTTTCAATAGTAAATATTCAAACAGACGAGCTGCATGGAGGATTATCAAGTTCCTAACAAGCATCATATCATATGAGAAACAAACGCGGGTGCCTAGCAAACAAACGCATGATGTAAGTGGAGAGGAGGAGATGGATCAGAGGGACATCTTGGATCTGGGGTGATGGGGACTTGGGCTGGCCACCCCACCTCAGGTATTGACACAGTGAGGACAACGCCTTCTCTCCTCCAATCCCTCTATAAATACAGGACTGAACCTCTGCCCTCTCCAGCACACCCGGCCTCCTGCTCTCCAATCAGGACACAACCCCCAGGTGACTCGCAGCCATGAGGGCCCTCACCGTCCTCTTTGCCGTTCTCCTGTTGGCCCTGCAGACCCCAGCTGAGCCTCTCAGAGAAAGAGCTGCTGAGCGTCCATCCCAGGAGCAGCCTGAGGCACAGGACCAAGATATGGCCATCTCCTTTGCAGGGCACGAAAGCGCAACTCGAGAGGCTACAGGTGAGAGACCAGGTGTGCCACAAACACGTCACCAAAGCTTCCATAAGAGAGGGCCTTCAAGTTAGAGGCTCTTCTAGGGATCTTGGAACACAGAGGATTTAGTTCCCAGGCGTGTGAGTGTGACTCTCAGAAGCTTCGGTTAAGAGGCTAAACCAGGCCTCCTGGAGCTGCTCATTAGCACCTGCAGGCGGGGCTCAAAATCTGGAGTGTGGAGGAGTTGGAATGAGAGGCTAGTGATCCTGAGTTTGGGAGTCGTATTGCAGGGGGTGGTGACAAGCATGTAAATGACAAACTAGGATGGTAGAAGAACTAGGATCCTTCATGGGCAATACCCAGGAAGATTTCTTTTCATTTATGCCAAAATGTGAATTCTCTGCATCCGTTTATGATTGGTGTTTTCTTGTTGTTAGCAGGCAGCTCACTTCTTAGGGTATCTCCACTCATCTGGCTCTGCCTCTGCACCTCCCACCTTCCCACTCTGCCTGACAAACCCCTTCTATTCCAGGCCCTCAGAAGCTATTGTCCTGCGCTTGCAGACTCACATCATGCAATACAGAGGAGCACCAGTATGGGACCTGCACTGTCAAGGAAGTTTCTCACAAGTTTTGCTGCGGCTGAGCTGTGTCAACAGAGACGCAAAACAGTGAAAGATCGGTATGGAGATCTTCAAAAGAGCAAGTTTACTCTGAATACTTTGAGCTTTTTCTTACTCCTTTCTCCAAAATAAAGTTAAAGCATTAACCTCACTGTGCTTGGCCTTTGCTTATTTGTTTGTTTGATTTGTCATATGGCTTATTTGTGCCACCCAGTTTTATTGTGAATTTTGTCCTGAATGGTCTCCATCAAGAGGAACCTGCCTTTGCTTCCCAATGATCCACAGTGTGAGCAGCAGACACCAATTTAAAAAACAACAAGAACAAGAAAATAATGGGTAAATTGGTCAGTTTTGATCTATAGGATTCTACATGTTCATAATGATATTCAAAAGAGAGAAGTCACTATAAAATTTACAAAAAGGTGATATTTGATTCAAAGGAAAGTTGGATATAATAGACTGTTATTTTTCATTAATTTTATTTAGTGTGAGGTCATTGATACATATGGATATTTTTTTTATTTTAAGCAAAACGTGTTTAATATACATATAAAATTTTTTCAATCTGTATAAATGGGATAGAGCAAACTAAAGCTTAAGTGAATCATAGGCAAAGATAAAATGAGAAGCATACTAAATAGAAATGACTGGCCAGCCTAACAGTTTGAATTAATAAGCAGAGAAAAGAGTCCAGGAGCAGATCAACTTGGTGATACACTATAACTAGTGAAATAGAGGGTCTCCACTAGACACAAAAGATAAATGAGTCCAATGTCCTATAAAGGATCTGGTCTCAAACCTCCACTCTTTTGAAGATATTAATCCTATTAACTGTAATAAACCCCTACTAATTTTAATAAAATTCCAGCAGGAAATATATGTGTGTTTAACAATGCCAATGAACTAAGTCAGCATATCATAAACACAAGATAATTACCTATAAACTGCCTGCCAAGCAAAACTGAAAGAAAACCTTATTTGTGGGAAAGGCAATTTTTCAATATTAACATTTAAATAAAAGGCAGTAATTTAAGAGTACCATGACATAATAAGGAAAATAGTTTTATTATTTAAAATAATAATCTGTCCTTGGGGTTTAAATCGCCTTCAAGACGCAAAACACTCTTTTTATTTTTTTTAGGAAGTCCTGGGGACTGAACCCAAGACTTTCTCCATGGGAAGCAGGCGCTCAACCACTGAGCTACATCTGATCCCCACATTCTACCTCTTCCCCTTGCACCTCACTTTCAACTGATGATCATGCCATCTAAGGCATAAAGAAAATAAAGCTCATAAGATGGGAACTTCACAGATTTCAGTCTGCAAAACCAACTAAATGTATCCCTATCTGCAAACTCATTCCTTCCTGGAAACCATATTCCTCGTCTCCAAGGCTGATACCACCCTCCCTGTCTGTGCTTCACATCACATCCCTTACCATAGTTTCAGAAACCTCTGGGATCAACAGTTATCCTTTTTTCTCCTCATAACTATTTTTGAATCCATAAAAATTTTCTAAAATATGTTTCTTGGGCCCGGCTAGATAGCTCAGTGGATAAAGAGCTCGCTGGGAAACCACATGGGAGGCCCTGGGTTCGGTTCCCGGGGACCTCTCCTAGCGGGCAGACCGCCTTGAGAATGGCAAGCCGCCATG